>CAJNDT010000225.1:1192500-1217500 GCA_905221615.1 Symbiodinium sp. CCMP2592
AACATGGTACTCCACAAGCGACTCCCAAAGTGAGCCCAGCAATTGCATAAGTGCTTAGAGGGTTTGGAGCTGAGGCTTGAGAGTTTTTCTTTGGGGGAAGAGCAGAGATGCATCAACATTGCAACTGACTCAGTAAGTGGGTAGGCAGGCGGAAAATGTTCGCGGCCGGGCTTCATCGGTTTAAATTTATGGGCCCTTTTTTGCTTTCGGCTCAAGGGCATCATTGCCTTAAGTCCATGGTCAGCCGCAGCACGTCCTACCCATGCCTGCAACAGCCTTGTGGGCACTCTTCGCTGCGTTATTCATTTCCGCCGGCGCGTACTCAAACAGGTCCGTATGGGGTTTTTTCGGACCAGTGAAACCAGCAACTCTCACCCCGGGGGCTTAGAGTCTAGGGCTCTCTTCTGGGCAAGGGTGTGATGCGTCTCTGTCTATTGAGTATCTCTGCTTCTTGGGCCGACCACACCTGAATCTCGCCAGCCGTCACCACTCTTAAGGCTTTGGGAGAACAGTCCCTGAACTCCTACAAACCTTATAAGACTGCAAATGCACAGTAACCCAGATTAAGGTTCTATTTCCTTAGACATGGCATGAAAGCAGCTGCCGAAACCCTTCGCCCTGAGCTCTATGTCGTCTGGGGTCTGCAACCCGCCAAACGCGACTCCTGGGACCCTGCGCCAGGCAGAGGAATTTTGCCGAGGGATCCTCGGACAGGCGGGCAGAGTGAGCTCAGCACCCTGGGGCAGCACTTGGAGGTCCATGGGTAGTTATAAGTGGGGTCATAAGTAGGGTAACTATACTTATAACCCATATTATGAGGGACGTATAACCCGACTTATAACTACGACTTATAACTACCGATGAACCTCCAGGCACAGGGACCTTCATTTAACTGCTGCACTTACTCGCCTTGGATTTTAGTCTGGGTTTGGGTCATTCCGACAACGATGTCACGACGGCGACGACGAGAAAAACCATACCCCTACCGCGAAATCTAAACCCTGAGCATGCGCCACACCAGCCTCAACAACGCCGGCCCCACTGACCCGTGCCATCCGTTGCACACAGCCACGCCCACTGAACCAATCAGCTACTGCTGCTACCTACCGACTTCCCGCCTATCCACTTCATCAACTTTCTAGACCAGCCTGAATCAAACCAAAACCTTGCACCTGAAACACTAAAGTCCTAAACCTTATAAACCCCCCAAGGCCCTATTAATACATATTAATACACAGTATAAGTCTACCCTGAACCCCTAAGCCCCACAATCCCGAAACAAAACCTATGAATAAGCCCCAAAAGCACCAAAATGCCTTAAATCCCATAAGGCGCAGTTGTGCAGGAATGTGCCAGACCTCTCGGCGCCGCTACTGATCAGGGCGCAGGTCGCCCAACAGCCGCCTGTACAGGCGCCTTCACGCTGGCCTTCGTTTGTTAGGGGCTTGGTGTTTAGGGGCTTAGGGTTTGGGGCTTAGTGTTTAGGGGTTTAGTTAGGGTTTGGGGCTTAGTGTTTATAGGGGTTTAGTGTTTAGGGGTTTCTCGCCCCTATGACCGTATAAGGCTCCCATAACGGGTTTTAGGGTTTGGGGGTTTAGGGTTTCTTTTAAGTTTAGTAGCTGAGTGGATACACTTTACACATTTGGTGAAATATTGCCTCGTATAAAACAGAAAGAGTACACTGTTGGGGCTTATGGACTCAGCAACTAGGAAAGGGTACTATAGCCTTATGAGTTCATAGGTGTTTATAAGTGGAGTTATAACTCCTTTATAGGCCGAAAAGCCTTGCAGATGGGCCCTTAGAGCCTATGGGTGAGGATCGCGTCATGAGCAATACGGCAATACAGTAATTCTACCTGCCTTTGTGAAGCCGGTGTTTCCTCTTACGCTGCTTGGTTGCGAGAACAGTCTGAGTCAGTTGCTGCATGTTGCGAGCACAGTCTGAAGATTTGCCGGTTCAGATAATATAGGGGCCGAAACAGTTTCCTGTATTATTTTGGGTTCCTATATAGTATAGTGGGCCCCAAACCTTAATTATTCTAATTATTAAGGCCCCTATAATACCTTCTTAGATACCCTGTCTAGCTCAGCAAGTGGGCAGGTCCGGTTCAGCCTCTTGCAGCCAAGCAACGACACGGCGAGCCTGCGTAACATCCAGGTGCCCTTCTTGCAGCTTGGCTGCGAGGGTTTAGGGTTTAGGGTTTTGCGGTTTTCCCTCTAAGAACGTTGCGCGGCGCATCGAGAAAGTAATGATCACCGACGTCCAGGTATGTCTACACGAACCCAAGATCTACACGAAGTGCTTCCAGAAACCTTATGACAGTGTCAACCCTCGCGCTTTGGTGCCAGTAGGAACTCATCAATCATATTTCTTGAGTTCACAATGCGAGGTGTCTTAGGATTGCCATGATAAGGGCACTCGGTTTACTAGGGCCCGTCTTACGGCCTGCTACTTTCTGTAGCGCCCATCTTCCGTCCCACTGTTTGGAGTGCCTAGGGCTGGGTCCTTAAGTTTGCTGTCTGGGGTAGACTTTATGGCAATACTCCAGAGAAGCCCCGTGAGCTGTAATGTTCCGGTCGGTTTAGGAATATGGGCTCCTTTAATGCGTTTTCTCCGGTGCTACTTCAGACCGGCACCAAAAATTTGGGCGGTCTAATTAATGCGTATTTTTTTGACTGTTTTTGTTTTGGGGGGGTGGGGCTGTGCTGTCTGCTGATGGTCAATCTTAAGGCAGCCACGACCTAAACCCCCACCCAAACCCTAAAACCCTGGCCCTGAAGCCGGAAAATCTCTTGCAGAATTGTTTCGCTTATTAGGGCGTCAGGTACTACTACAGGGAACTCCAGAAAGTTGGAATATGGTTTCAGAAGGGTTAGGATAATCATATTCCAACTTTCTGGTCTTTACCTTAAGTACTGTACTACCACTGTACTACTATTGTACTATTGTACTGCTACTGTATGCCTTGCTTATTGGGGGGGGCTGCTGGGCTGAACCGCCGAATCCGGAATTGGACCCTTGCGTAAAAGAGGCCTCTCCAGTGCTAAAGTTTGTATTCAAAATTCAGTTTTGGGTCGAATCTGGACTGACCCCCCTTTGGGAAGGGTTTAGGGTTTAGGGTTTGGTCGGGTTTAGGAGGGTTTAGGGTGTGTTAGGGTTTAGGGTTCAGGGTTTAACGGTTGTTAGGGTTTAGGGTTTCAGGCGCTGGCTTTATGCTTTGCTTCTTGGGAGAATGTGCTCACTGGCTTTATGATGCTTTGCTTATCGGTACTATTTCTGTACTACTATTGTACCACTACTGTACGACGATTGTACTACTACTGTACTACTGCTGCATTACTGCGGTACTTCTACTGTGCTACTACTGTACTACTACTGTACTACTACTGTACTACTACTGTACTACTACTGTACTACTACTGTACTACTACTGTACTACTACTGTACTAATGTACTATTATTGTACTACTACTGTACTACTGTTGTATTACTACTGTACTACTGCACTATTATTGTACTACTACTGTAGTACTATTGTACTACGGTATTATTATCGTACTACTACTGTACTACTACTGTGCTACTATTGTATCACTGTACTATTTTTGTACTACTACTGTACTACTAACTACTGTACTACCGCTGTACTACTACTGTACTACTATTGTACTACTACTGTGTTACTGTTGTATTACTATTGTACTACTGCACTATTATTGTACTACTACTGTACTACTACTTGACTACTACTTTACTACTACTGTACTACTACTGTATGATTTCTACTGCACTACTGTTGTACTGCTATTGCACTACTGTACCAACATTGTACCGAACCAAGCTTCAGACGTGGTCTATTGTGGGTGGGAGTGAGGGAGTGTAGGTTGGAGGCAAAAATATTCAGGTGTTTAGTCTTGGTAGTTATCTTGGAGTGATCGGGGCTTAGTTTCCAGCATTTGGTGATCCCCAGACCTCCCCGTCCGCGCAATCGCGCTGAACCCCCCCAAACCCCGGCACCTCCCAATTCCCTGCCACTCGGACCCCTGACCCCTGTCCGGGGTCATCGGTTCCGAATTAATTAGACCAAAAATTGTTGGTGGGGGGCCGCCCGTCGACTATTTAGACCGCGACATTAAACTTTACCATGAAGAGCTTCCTCCGTCCTGCCCGACCCGAGCATTTTCAGTTTACGGCCTCGGTCGTCATAGTAAAAGATGCCGAGATGCGAGCCATCCTAGGCTCAGCGTGTCGCATCGTCGGAACATCTCCAACTGCAACATCCGCGAAACCCTAAACCCCGAGCCCTTTGAGCCCTAAGATCTTAACCCCTAGCTTCAGGCCGCGGGGGGAGAGAATCGGCGAACTCTTGTCCCAGGCGTTCGTAATAAACCCCTAGGCTTCCCAGCCCGAAACTCCGTAAACCTTAAACCACTCTAGACCTGGAGCGTACAGTCTCTTGCAACCTCTCCTGGCCAATAGGCCTTATGGACGATTGGGCAGCCGTAAAAAGGGGCATTTCAATCCCCAAACCTTAAACCCTAAACCCTATAAACCCTAAAAACTTAAACCCTAAAGCTTAAATCCTACACCCGAAGCCCTTTATTTAAGCCCCGCCCTGAAGCCTACGTCCGACCTTAGGCGCACCGCCCTCTGCTGGGCTGAGACGAACCTTGTTCCGGCGATCACGGCATCGCCGGCCTTCGGCAGGGCGCCACAGCGCCCGGGATCATGAAAAAGTAGACAGTGCTAGGGGCTTTCATGTGCAATTCCTATCTTGGACCTATATAACTTTGTCTTTCCTTGCCTTTCTTTGCCTAGGTTTGTATCGAGCCATCTTTCTATTTTCCTGTCTATCAATCTACATACCCGCCGGCGTGCCCGCTGCCTGCATACTTACCCACCTGTTAATCTCTCTCTATATATATATATATATATCCCTCTCTCTATCGATCGGATCTAGCTGTGTGTCTATCTATCTATCTATCTACCAATCTTTCTATCTATATATCTATCTATCTATGTATATATGTATCATAATATCTCTGCAGATCTATCTATCTACCTCTATCGTTCTGTTTATCCGATTTGCTACCCATCCATCGATCTATCTGTTATCTGTTTATCTATCTATCGGTATCTCTGAATCTATCTAAGCTTTAACTGACTATCGTTATTAACAGACAAACAACCAAATTAGCCAAACAGACAAGACCGACTAGATAGCAGACTGACAGCTACCTAGCCAGCTCGCTAGCTAACTAGATACATAGGACTTAGGTCGGTAGCTAGAAAGTAGATAGGTGGGTAGGTAGTAGAGGGGAGGTCGGTATGCAGGTAGGTAGGTTGGTAGCTGGTAGAAATAGATAGCTAGCTGGCTTAACAGGTAGACCAATGCATACAGATCTATGGACAGATAGATAGACCGATGGATGAGTTTCAGGTCCAGGGTCAAATCGGCTGTTTGGGTGGAGAGATTATGTGGGTTTGGCTTTGTAGTACGGGGCGGATCTTCCTTCTATCTCGCAAGTGCCCATGGCGCCCATAGTTCGGAATTTTGATGACAAGCTGTGCCCGGGCCAGAAACCTTGGCAGCCCAGTTGTGTCCACAGTCATGTTGGCATCCTATTGTAAAACACTGATGCCAAGAAATAATGCCAAACTGCTGGTAAGATACAAGACTTGCCTACAGGGCCATGCCTGTTGCAAATGCGCAACGGAAAGCCGCCGTGTCAAAGGTGTCATGATTTTTTGCCGAAGCCCTCAGCACCCTCGAACCTGATTGTAGCTGTAAAGGGAACTCCAGAAAGTTGGAATATGGTTTCATGGTAGGATACCCTATAATTTGCCATAAAGGGTTTAGGATAATCATATTCCAACTTTCTGGCTTTTACTATAAACCCTACAGGCCCTAATCCCCTACATTGCCCAAAAAACCAAACCTCGACCCCACACCCTCCTTCCTGAACCCCACCTGAACCAGGGACTAACTCGCTAACCCTGAGCCCTAAGCCCTACATTACACCCAACCCTAAGCTCGCGAAGCCCGATCCCTGAGCCAAAAAAAACCTGTACCTTAAACCCCTAAACTCTACACCTTAAACCCCTAAGCCAAACCCTAAACCCTAACCCCCCAAAGCCCCTAATCCCCTAAACCCCCAAAAGAACCTAAACCCCTAATTAACCTCTAAACCCGAAGCCCCAAAGGTATGTCGTGTACACAGACAATCACACGCACAGCTACGCCCAAGAGACTTATCGGCAGCCCCTGGGCCGATTCCTTTGATGCAGGGAGTCCGTAAAAGAGCCTTTGTTTAACGGGCTCCTGGAAAAGGCTCCTTTGTGGGTTCCTTTAAAAGGCTTCTTTATGGGTTCCGTGAGGGTTCCCTGTAAAGGGGCTTTCTTTAAGGGGCTCTTTCAAAGGCTCCGATAAGGGGCTCTCTTAAGGGTTCCATAAGGATGCCTTAAGAGAGTTTCCTTAAGGGTTCCATATTGGATCCCTTCAAGGGCTTCCTAAGGATGCTTTTTCCATGGCTCTGTTAAGGGTTCCTTGTCAAGGGCTCTTTTCAGGCTTCGGTAAGGGGGGGGGGTCCTTTCAAGGACTCTGTTAAGCTTCCGTAAGTTTTCCTTTCACAGGGCTTTCTTAAGGGTTCCGTAAGGAATCCTTTTCAAGGGCTCTGTTCGGGGTTCCATAAGGGGTCTAGTTTATGAAGCACTTAAGGCGTTTTTGGTCACCCGTAACAAAATAGATTTAAACACTTTTATCAATCCTCAATAGAACTTTATATCAAACCAAATACAACTTCATAAGAACCTGACATATTTCCAAATCTTCACTATAACAAAAATATGGAGAACCCATACAGACCTGAAAGTATAGAAGCCTTATGAATAATAAGCAAACAGCCCGACGGAAGCCCGGAAGTACCGAAGCGATGAGGTTCCCCCGGCACCGCTACAAGCTGGTGAACTTAGACCTGGACCCACGGGATGCGACACCGGGGCCGAACTCCCGTTTGTTGATGTCTCTTTTGGGGGCTCAGGGCGTATAGGGTTTAGGGTTTGGGGTTATAGGGTTTAGGAAAGGATGGGAGGGGTTCTTTACAACAGGTGGCATTATGGACCAGCTTGGGCGTTGGGCTTCGGTTTTGGGCATTTAGGTGTGATCAAGAACTGCCGAACATCACAACGGTACTCGGAACGGTTACAGTGAAGAACTCCTGGAGAGAAATCGGGTCTAACACTGGGAACCCACAGACTTGCTACGCAGTGCTCCTTATAGACTACAGCAGGACAGTAGGGATCCTTGGTCAGTTATTGGAGTTCTGGAAACGCAGAGTTGCGCAGATGACGGCGCACTTTGAAGCCGTTTTGCCGAGGATTCGCATGGCTCCCTTCCGCGACACGCCGCTCGACGACAAGCACCTCGGACAGATCCGGTCAGAGCACTTCCGGATTCCAGCACCCTAAGGGTCCCATGCACAGTTTTGTGGGCCGAGGAACCGAGCATCCGTTCGGCGGACGCTGGCGGACAGCGACCACCTTTCAGTGCAGCGGCTCGTCGTCTCGTAATTAGGATTTTTAAGACTAAACATATTGGGGAATTTTGTTCCCCCAATATGTTTAGTAATTAGGATTTTTCGGTTTAGGGCTTAGGGCTATATTGGGTTTCACGGTGTTGTTGAAGATCCCTAAGGGTCCATGTACCTAAACAGTATATACATTGGCCTTAAAGTAGTCCCTATATATGTACATTGGGGCCAATGTATATACTATTGGGGTACATGAACCCGTAAATTAAGAAGGAAGCCATATTATTTACTATAGACCCCTATTATGGTAGCTTATTTGGGCACATGGACCCTTAGGGGATCTGCTGCATGTTCATGACTGTTCACGGCTTGAGTCGGCCTGAGCGCTGCGCAGCATCGTCACGGTTTCCCTCAGCCCCGATCAAATAACCCTAAACCCTAAACCCTGTAAATCCTAAACCCTAAACCCTATAAACCCTATAAGCCCTATAAACCCTATAAACCCTAAACCCTGTAAACTCTAAGCCCTAAACCCTACAAGCCCTAAGAGGCGCTTGAAACAAAAACTATAAACCCTAAACCCTAAACCGTGATCAGACTTCAGTGCTCATCTCGTTGTGGCACCGCAGGTCAGGGCGTTTGCTGTTGGGTACAGATGCGCCCTGGCTTCCCACTGGATGACATTGCATGGTTGGGTTTAGGGTTTAGGGTTGTTGGGTACAGATGTGCCCTGGCTTCCTAAGGGATGACATTGATTTTAGGACTCAAGCGGTTGATGGTTTTAGGTTATATATACGTTTTAGGGTCTGGAGCAGCGAGATTACGAGCTTTTGAAGCTCAGGGTGTGGGGAGGCTTAGGACATGTACAGGGTTCGGGCGTGTGAGACTTAGGTTGGTCCGGTTGGTCCCTAGGAATCTCCATCGCCCGAAACCGGCCAGACTTTTAGCCTCATCCTTAAACCTACACCCTACACCTTAAACCCCAACCCCAACCAACAAAAACCGTTAGAGGGATCCCGAAAAAAGTGAAGAGTGCATGCGTTAAGAGCCCAGACTCCCTAAACCTTCAACGCGAAGCTCGGGTCTACGATCGCGATCTTGAAGTTCCCCTAAGAACCCAAACTACACTCCAACAGCCCAAAGTACAGTAGTACTTCTTGGCCGCAGGGTTAGGGCTGAGGGCGTCAAATCCTAAAGCTGAGATCCAGGCTGGTCTTTTTTAGAAGTAGCTTGGTCGCCCTAGGCGCTTGAATCACTCTAGGGCCATTGTCGTTGCATCCAGTCATGAGTTTGGTTTAGAGCTTATGGTTAGGGTCACGAGCCTCTTCTCCAATTCCAAGGCATCAGAGGTTTGGGGCCGTAGTCACTGCATGCACTCTAGGCGGAATCAGCCAGGGTTGTGGCAGAAGCTTTATATCAGGAGCTGATGTCCTTGAAATTTCTTGATTTTCGCGCAGCCGTCGAATGCGGCTACCCTTGTGAAGGTAGCTTGTCACTGGCTATGGCAAGTAGCCATAGTCACAGCTCCTCCGCTATCTCTACTGTTGTGATTCTCGCTGTTGCAGTACAGTGTATACAAGCCGCCATCACCAGCCGCGGTCAACCGCCTGAAATCCCGAACCCCAAAACTCCTAAACCCTAAACCCTAAACCCCAAACTTAACTCCTTAACCCTACCTTAGCCCTAAACCGACCCTAAATCTGTTTCTAGCTGTGCAGTGAGGTCAAGTTTCTACACCCTCCGAGGGATTTCGTCGAAGCGGCATCCAAACTTCCTAGACGCCTGCTCTTGAAGTCGTAGGGTTCTCGGGCTTCGGCTTAGGGTTTCGGGATTAAGGTCGAGGGATTACCTCGCGCGTATATAGGGATTATGGTCATTCTTGTTGATTTTGAGGGCTCGCGGCCCCGACATCGGATTTGCAGGTGTTGGGTTCGGATGTGGCAGTTCGTGCTGTGGACGTCGCCGGTTGCTTCGTTTTGTAGCCGGAGCTGCTGGAAACGTTCGAAGACACATATACAGGGCTCATGCATCTCTCCCAGATATACCCTTTATAGTGCTTGATGCAGGAACAAATGCTGCACGGCTTCACTGTTCCGTAAGTTGAACCCCGAATACCTACTGCCAGCAGTTGTTTCCTCGAGCGTTGTGGTAGGGTCTCGCTTCGTGCTGATACGCGGGCGGAGTACCAACACAATGACGAGCTGACACCCCTGTTCTTCAGGACTTTCCGGGAACCCTAAGCGCAGTTTCAACCCTAAACCTCTTAAACCGTCAACTAAGCCCTAAACCCTACCCTTAAACCGTCAACCCTAAACCCTGAAACCCTCAACCCTGAAGTCAAAACAGAAACTCCGAGTCGCGAACCAGGAGAGCAAGCCATCTACATGATCGATCGGTTCTGGGAGGGGGAGACTGTTGATGGCCAGCCGGTGAGCAAGGTGAAGTACAGGACCCTTTCGAGTTTAGGGTACCAGGATTTGGTTGAGGGGTTTGGGTTTAGGTTTCAGGTTTTTGGGCTTGAATACAGGACTCTTAGCCTCAGGGTCCAAAGGACCTAATAATTAGGTACGTGGGTTTAGGATAGTAGCTTCGTTTACTTGAAGCGTATACGACCATTCGGCAGTTGAACCCTTACAAGGGTTGGGAAGCGGTTACATTGCATTTTGGTGGAACGCTTCTAGGGTAGTGAAGATTTCTTGACGAGGTCCGAAGAGTTGTGCCTTGGACTTGCGGCCTTAACCTGTGCCATGCCATTTAGACCGTTCTGTAATGGAGACTATCGTTGATGCCCGACACCCGACATGTCGACCCGATAAGCCCGAAAGCCTTTTTGTTGCACGACTCTTCTGCAACGCCTGGACCCCTACTTGAGGGTTGAGGGGTAGTTACCGGCAGGGTAACCGAGTTTGTGAAATTCAACTACAGTCACCGGGCAATGGGCCTGCTATCGGCACAATCGAGCTTAAACCCTAAATTCCTAGACTCTGCACCTTAAGCTGCCTCAAACCATAAATCTCAAACTCTGAACCCGAACCCTAAAGCCCTAAACGCCCCCCAAAACCTACATCCTAAGCCCTGCACCCTGCTGAGAGAGGATGAATCGTTCTGGCCCTCAGTGCCCCGGGCTTCTGGGAGACTTCATCTACCTGAGTCCTGGGCTCCAGGTGCCTGGGCCGGGCTCGGCTTTGAGTATTTTGGGTAGTTGTCAAAATTAGGGTCCCTTTCTGGATGCCCTAGATATTAGGTGCCGTATTATATTAAGGACCCAAAAAGGGACCGTAGTTTTGACAACCACCCATTTTATTTTACTTTGGGCCCAGAAGCCTTATATAAAATGCGAGTCCTTAGAGCGCAAGGGTTAGGGTCTAGAGTGGGTTGGGGTTTTGGATGTAGTTCAGGTTTTAGGGCTTTAGGCTTTGTGATTTTTTGTTTAGGGTTTAATGGGTTGATGGTTTTCTTGGTGATTTTGGAGGCTGTATAGGTTTTCGTTTGGGCGGGTTGTTGGGGGTTTTAGCATTCAGGATCTAGGGTTTCGGTTGTAGGGTTTTGGGCTTCCGTCTGCGTTGTTAGTATTCTTCGTTGGGTGATGTTTTTCTCCTGACGAATTTGGGGTTTGGTTGGGTTTTGGTTTAAGGCTGTGGCTCAGGGTGCAGGATTTGGGTGAATCCCGATGGACAGTTGCGAGTCTAGCCCAGGTGCTAGAAACTCAGCAGGTATCCACTGTCGAGTTTCCTGCTTCGGGAGTCTGCTAGCGTAGAACGGAAATCGGCTGAGTCGTGTTGTTCAAGGACGTCCTTGGGTTTTGGCTCTAGGCCCCAGGCTGCACCTGAGCGAAAAAGCCGGAGAAGTCCCAACCAACAGAGATAGCACAACTTCTGCATCCCCTAACACAAGCCCAAGATCTTAAACCGCACCCTAAACCCTAAACCCAAACCCCGAAACCCTAAACCCTAAACCCAAAACCCGAAACCCTAAACCCTAAGCCCAAACCCCAAAGCCCTAAACCCAAAACCCAAACCCTTAAACCCTTAACTCACATCACCAGGGAGCGTTAGGAGCATTTGTAGGTATCGGCCAGATGGCCCAACCTAGACCCAAAGCCAGGTGAGAGATTGGGAAGATGAGGGACCCGAGTATAGACCCAAAGCAGTATAGCATCTACTCATTTGGGTGGTTGTCAAAGTTAAGATCCCTTTTGGGTCCTTATTATAATACGGCACCTAATATTTAGGGTACCCAAAAAGGGGCCATAATTTTGACAACTACCCATTTACATATTCGAGGATCCCAAAACAAGGTATCCCCTAAATTAAAGAAGCACCCAGGTGACGCTGGAGAACCTTCAGTCCAAGATGACCTGGTACATCCAGCAGCCTCGCACGTTAGATCGGACTATTCCGAGGCCGGCGGATGGGTGGGGCTCTTCAAAGAGATAGGGCCGGCTTTCCTTTTTGGCAATTCTTTACAATACGGATTCTTTCCCCTAAACCCTAAACCCTAAACCCTAAACCCTAGACCCTAAACCCTAAACCCTAAACCGTTTCACATTGGGCCAGACGGAACACTGATTGAGCACGAAGTCTACGGTCTCTAGGGTCCCAGAATTCTTCAGGCCGGGGGCGTACTTGGGGGTTGTTCTAAATTATGGTCCCTTTTTGGGCCCTATAGTAGTATAGTCCTTATTATATAGGGTACCCAAAAAGGGACCATAATTTAGAACAGCCCCCACTTATTGACTTTCTTGGTGAGATGAGACAGTCGGAATACGACCCCCCAACCGCCTAAGTACCCAGGGGTGCGGTTTGGGAACCTTGAATCCTGACTTCCGGCGGTCGCTCTACAGCTTCACTTGGCTGGGGCTTCGTGCGTGGGGTTTAGCGAGGTCCTGAAGTACGTAACAATCAACAAACAAGCAGTGACATTGAAGAATAAAGTTAAGCCGCCCGTAAAACCGTAGAACTACCCCTCCACCTAGAAAGCCCTATGCAGCAACAACATGTAGCTCTAAAAACCCTGAAGCTCTAAATCCTGAAAGGCCCTAAACCCGCAACCTAGCCATAAACTCTAAACCTAGACGCTCAAAGGCCCACAACCCTAAGTTGAAGCCCTGTAGGGCTCTAACTTAGATAGTGAACGGGGGAACTTTAAACTTTTTGGCCTTATATATTATAGCTCTATCTTCGAAAGTTTGAACTTTTTTGGGCCCGGTTGTTGAAGAAGAGAGCTAAAGCCCTACCCATAACACCCTAAAGCCCTAAACCCTGAACTCTAACCCCTAAACCCAAAACCCCTAAACCCTAAACCCTAAACCCCTAAACCCTAAACCCTAAACCCTAACCCTGCCCTGATTATGTTGGCACCGTTTGCAGGTGCCCCCAAAGCTGTCTCGCCTCGAACGGCCTCCACGCAGTGGACCAGTTCGCACTTGTGCTCGCACTAGGCCCGCTCTCTCCAGGCTTTATACCTTAACTTATTAGTACAGTAGGAATTTAAACTCTAGCGTTTTCGGGGGGCTATAATCCCTATATCTTTCGAGGATTTATAGCCCTTTATTGTTCCACCGGGGTTTTAATTTCCAGCTGATTGTCGGGGGGGTGGGGGCAGGTTTACGGAACGTAGTAGACCGAACAGGGTTCAAGATTTAGACTCCTTTGATTGTTGGCATATCTGAGAAAGAATCACAAATCTGAGCCCCGACGACCTTTATCCTGAAGCCCTTGCCCCTGAGCTCAAGGCGTCTATGCTGAAAGCCAAGAGGCACACACCCTTGATGCAAATCCGTGTGAAGTCCGTGTTGACGCACGCTTGGGATCTGCCTTTGTCATAGTTGGATAACATTTTATATTTTTATGGGTACGTAAACCCACTAAGGAATAAACATATACATGTTTATTCCTATCCCAACCATGAACAAGAAGCGAAGTCTGGAGCCAAAGTACAGAATCTGCACGTCCAGGGGTCCAACGATGCTGGCATGCAAAATTTGGTCCGGTCTCTATACCCCGGCGGAAGAAGGGGGTTGGATTGTGTTTTGGGGGGTTTGTTACTGCCGAGCTCCGAAAGCTTGGCAGGAGAAGGTCGTTCCGTATTTTTCTGATATGAGGGAGGCGGTGGGTTCAGTTTTCAAGCCTAGACACACCAACGTTCCTCTACGAAGACTGCTGGGCTCAATGTAGCCTTCGATACTATATAGGCTTCGATTAAAGATTTGAACATGGTGCATATGAAATGTTGAAACCGCGAAACCAACAAGCACTGCAAATCGAGGGCTGTAAGCTTCAAGCGGCCACCTGACAGTGCAGGGCAGTCAATGGTGTGATGCCCTCAGGTCAAGGCTTCCAATCTCTCTCACGAAGACCCGTGAATCTCACGAATCCGCCTGCGAGCATGGGAAACTTGAAATCAAGCACAATCTCTTTCCCTAAGACACCAAATAGCCCAAAGTAGGTAGTATTCATAGACTTTAGATCCCAAACCCTAAACCCCTAAACCCCTAAACCCCTAAACCCTAAACCCCTAAAACCCTAAACCCCTAAACCCCTAAACCCTAAACCCCTAAAACCCTAAACCCCTAAACCCCTAAACCCTAAACCCCTAAAACCCTAAACCCCTAAACCCTAAACCCCTAAACCCTAACCCCTAAACCCCTAAACCCCTAAACCCCTAAACCCTAAACCCTATGGCTTTAGAATCTCCAGGAACCCAGACCTCCATCGTACTCAGCAAAGTGAACCCTAAGCGCTAGCCCCAGATGCAACTTGCAGGTTCATGGGTCGTTACAAATGGGTTCAGAAGCAGGCTAACGATAATTATAGCCCATACCAGGGGCCTTATAACCCCACTTACTAGCTTGAAGGCTCATGGGACTTAGTAAGTAAGATAACCCCACTTAGGGGACTTATAACCCCAATTGTAACCTACTTACAAAGTCCCATGATCCTCTAAGTAGACCCTAAACCCTAAACCCTTTAGATCCCTCTAACGAAGCCGATAGATCCCTTTAAGAAGCCCTTTAGGGAACCTACTTACAAGGTCCCATGATCCTCTAAGTACAACTACCCACGAACCTCCAAGAATCCTTGGCTTCCCCTGCGCTCGCCATTGCCAGGCGAAGCCGTGAAACCTGCTGGAGAAGGGCCACGCGTCCGAAGGGGACAGTGCTTAGGGATGGGGTTCAGGGGTTTAGGGTTTAGGGATGTTTCTACTTCTGGGAGTCGGAATAGGAAGCGATACCACGCCGTTATAGTTTCGACATGGCTTGCGTTGAGAAAAAGTTCAGACTCTACTCCAAAAACTGAGGCCCCAATATTGGGGACGGCCTTAGGGATTCGGATCTGGCATAGGCTAAACCCCTGAACCATTAACTCGTCCGAGTGGACTAAGTCTCTTGATCCTCGTCCCGGTCGATGTGCATCTCGATGCCGGTCTCGTCGTCGTTGCGTTTGTGTTTGTTGTACCTGTGGCCAATGGGGCCCATGGTTCAGCAGTTTTTGACCTCAAAGCCTATAAACCCCATAAGCCCCTAAACTTTAAACCCTAAACCCGAGGCTGCGGGCTTCACGGAGCGGGAGGCTCATGCGGAGGTGACAGGTGGGAGTTTCGGAAAACTAGGGGTACCTTATTTTGGTGTCAGGGTCCTATTTTCTGAAACTCCCAGGTGTGTCGAGGCTTTACAGTGTCCGGGGCCTTTGACTCAGGATGGAGATCCATACACCACGGCCCTCCAGAAACCCAACCGCTGAACGCCGTGTAAATGCCGCAAGCTGAGGTGCTTTGCTCTTGACGCAGAGGCCCGGATATGGCCGTTGGCATTGATACTGTAGGGGCTTCAAAAATGTGAAGTGTGCTTTTTTGGGGGGTTCCTAATTATGATTAGAGTATCTTATTTATACCCATAATCCTGTTCTAATGATTAAGGGCCCCTACAGTATAGTTATAGAGCCCCTATAGTAGAACCCTTTCAGGAGCCCTTTAAAAGAGCCCCTATTCTAAGAAATTAATTAAGGCCTTTACAGTATGGGGAGTCTCCGCAGGTTGAGTTTCGAGCAGCCGGAGCTTCTAACAATCAGCTTGGGCAAAGCCTCGAAATCACATGCCTGAGTCCTGCGAGATCAGGAACTGGTTGTACAAGATCTAGATCAATAACAACTAAGTAGCCTCCTCCTCCTCCTGCCCCTCCCCCTCCTCCTCCTCCTCCTCATCCGGCTGCTGATGCTACTACTATTACTGCGACTACTATTACAGCTGCTGCAGCTGGTATTGCTGTTACCCAATACACGTACCGCGACTTCTGCTGGCACACTACATCTGCGACTGGAGTCGATCCGAGCCCTGGAACCTCATATTGTAGGGGCTTAAACAATTACCTATATCATTTTGGGGGATTCCTTATTATAACTATATAGTCTATAGTATAATGGGCCCCAAAACCATATTCTAACAACTAAGGCCCCTATAGTGGCGTTTACCTCGCCGTAGCCAGCGAAGAACCCCACCCTAGCCTAACTACTTGAGCTCCCATGATACAACTCCAAGATGTGCAGCACGAGAGGCATACTCCCACTGGTACCCAAGGACTCCACGCACACTTGCAGCTCGGTGGCGTGTGTCGGGTGTGACTCTTCAGCTGGGATAAACTGGGCACGAAAACCAGACTTAAGCGAAGCCTTGGTCTGGTTTCGTGAAGGCTCAGGTCTTAGGTTTGAGCCGCTGAACCACAAACCGTGAAGCCTTAAACCCTTAAGCCCACCCCCCCCCCCAGAGTTAGCTGAAGGCTTCAGGTGTTTAGGGCGTAAAGGTTTGGGATTCCAATGAATGCAGCCAGAGGTTCCCGATAACGGTAATGCTTATAAGGGTCTTGTCTAGCTATAACTTAGATTTTGGTGATCAGGGTGTCGGGTTTGCGTATAAGGGTGTAGCTGGTTTCGTGGTTCCGGGCTTCTGGAGCGCGGTTTGAGCGTTACTGCCAAAAGGGTTAGGGCTTGATGGTCGGTGTTTAGTGTTTACTGTGCAGAATCTGGGGGTTCAGGATCAGTTTGATTGGTTTCGGCGTACCGAGTAAGCAGTCAGGTTACCGGTACTTATCAGTAACTAGTAACAGTAGTCATGGTAGCAAAAACAGTAACGATAGTAGTGAGAACAGTGCACCAGAAAACTAAAGCCACATCTATCGAAGCTGTTCAAACTTGCAGGGTGTAGACTTAGAGTTCTATTATATTTCAATGGGGCTGCTCATGGGATTGCCAGAAATCCTGGCAGGGTTTCATTCGCACCCCCCTGCGAATCTGCGAAAGCATTTAACCCTGGACCCCTAAACCCCTAAATGCACAGACTGGGGATTGTTGGGAAGGCTTGAGAATTGCGATTAATACGTCCTGAAACCCAAACCTCGCTAAGGTCACTCACGACAAGGCCATGGATGAGTGCACCCTGCACCTATCCCTCTCCGAGACATTGGACGGAGAGGACGGTTCCAGACTTCTTTTCGTGTTCATGCCAACTGCTCGTCTACAGTATTAAGTCTTCAAATGTTGTTTTTGCTTGCTGGGATCCAGAAATCATCGGTATTTGCGGTGGTCGCTGCACTTCATGCATACTGACCTCTCCTTATGCGCGTGTTCGTGGTTCAGGGTTTAGGGTGTAGGGCTTCGGAACAGTCAAAACTATTCACTGTATGGTCTCCAGGTGTCCCTATAGATTTCTACTGTCATGTACACCCAATCCTCTGAGTTTTAGTCATTAATGCTCCCGTCAGTAATGCTCCTCCATTGAATACTCTTTTGCCCACACCCGCCCACAGCCTCCGATGTAGTTCTAAGTTTAGGGCTTAAGGCTGAAGGTTTGAAGGTTTAGGGTTTAAGATCTATAGAGGCGAGGCCTTTAGGGCCTAAGGAGCTAAGGATTTTGTAGAATAAGGGTTTGCGGGGTATATTATACTATAATAAGGAACCCCACAACCCTATTCTAACTGTTTAGGTCGAATCCCCACAACCCTACTCTGATTATTTCGGCCAAATTCCCCACAACCCTACTCTAAAATGGTTGGGGGGGGGGGGGGGTATATTATATATTATACCATAATAAGGAGTTCCCCACAACCCTATTCTAATTATTTCGGCCAAATTCCCCACAACCCTGTTCACAACCCTGTTCTAATTATTTAGACCGAATCCCCACCCACAACCCTACTCTAATTATTTCGGCCAAATCCCCCACAACCCTGTTCTCTATTTGTTTCCCTAAGGGTCCATGTGCCCAAATAGTATAAACATTGGCCCCAATGTACCTATATAGGGACTACTTTAAGGCCAATGTATATACTGTTTAGGTACATGGACCCTTAGGGTTTATTCCGAATCCCGAGACGCAGGATGGCAAGAGGAAGATGCTCCTCGCGACGGCCTCGCTTCTGCTGCTGGCAGCGAGCTCTCTGGCGTGCATGCGCCTGGGCTGCAGTTCCCTAGTAAACACGGCTTAGGGTTTAGGAGTTTACAGGGTTTAGGGTTCCTTACCCGGTGGGTGTTGGGGTCTTCGTGTGTCTCAGGCCTAGTAGTAGAGTAGGGAACCTTTAGCCATTGTTGGGTAGCATAGTTATAGATAATCCCGATATAACCCAAAACTTTAGCCATTTTTGGGTAATATAGTTCCTAGATAACTAATGCCTATTTCACCAATAAGCTTAGACATTAGCCATTTTTGGGTAATATAGTCCCTAGATAATCCCTATATAACCAAAAAGCTTAACCTTCAGTTCCCCATGATACCCGACGAGTAGGCTTCGGAGGCTTCAGTGATCAGGCCTGGGCTTCTTCCCTGACTCTAGAAAGCCCTTCCTTTGCAAGGTTCCTTATTATGGTGGCCATTATAATTATATATATATATATATATATTTATATAAGTTCTATAGCAGGGTAGTATTTGGGGTGACCGAAAAACCTATACACCCCAACGTTGCCAAGTATGCGAACACTTCAGTAGCGTTTAGGGCTTGGGTGTGAATGTGGTTCAAGGTTTTGTCGAGAATCCTGGACCAGTAGCAAGACCATCTTAGGGCTCGTTGTTGTATACCTGGAAACCATATCCTCATTTCTTAGGCCTACAGTTTTAGGGAGATTTCGTGCAGACCAGCACCTCTTAACCCGACTTGACTCGCCGATCGTCCTTCGGTTGTGGCTTTCTCAAGGTTTAGGGTTTCGGTGTCGGGGTTGTGCGGTTTGGGATTTTGGGTCTGGGACTTGGAGTTGTTGGTGTGCGGGGCTGCAGTATTTAGGGGATTGGGGCGGTTCGGGGTTTAGGGTTTATGTGTTCCAGCTTCGGACATTGCAGTGGGGAGCACGAAGATCACACGGCAGCCTTGAACACAGCTGAAATGCATTCGATGCATTAACCGTTAGGGCTTTGTGTTGTAGGATTTAGCGGTTTAGGAGTTGGGACTTACAGTGAGTGTACATATGTTTCTTTCTTGGAGATACGCGAGATTCATGACGAGTTATGATGCATGAGGTAGATTGTGTCACTGTCACCTGCTTGAATTCTGGCATCTATATAGCATCCTGTTGAAATGCAGATAGCGCATGTGAAAGGCTGCTTCAGCAAAATGCAGTTCCCCATGCAGCGCTTCTTGATTGCGTTTACAAACGAATTTCTGAGCCTACCGGCTTCAACGGAAAGATCTCGAACCGTGGAAGGATGGAGGTTCACATGAATGCTTGACCCTGGTACCTGTATAGCATACGCATTGGCCCCGCAGTGCCTATAAAGGAAACCGTCTAAGACCGAACTATTTACTACAAAGGCACCGAGGCGCATCCTATTTTGCGGCACCTGAAACCACTCCCCTTTATGGTTCCGTTTTCGTCGAAAGCTTTTCATCGCCAATAAGGCAAAATGCCGGGATTCATCGTTTAGTTTGTTCCCCCAAGAGTACAATAGTAGTACAATAATCTCGCTGCTTCATTCAGGAGGTTTCAGGAGGCAGGCCGACCTAAAGACACCAAAGGATCTCCGCCCTCGCCAAGCTAAAGTAGCTCAAGACGCAAGGGCGTCTTACGCAAGTCGGTCATTGTCTGTCTGCACCACCCTGCAATCTTGGAAGTTGACACCACCTCGACTCGCATCTCACTTGGGATTGTGTGGTGTAGGGTTATCGACACAGAATTTGGGCAGCGAGAAAATCGCGTTTCGGCTCCGCTCACTGCAAGCGACTCTTTCTTTTCTCTCTCTGAACAAAAATGCAGGCCATTTGCACCAGCATGGCATGTCATGGCCATCGGAGTGTGTCGTTCACATGTCATCTATGCAACTGCGAATGTTCTGCTTTTAGCATTCTACGCGATTTGCGGCCCGCGGATTGATCGACCGCCGGTGGAGTTTTGGCTTTTTAGAACCAGAACGATTATGGAATTTCATTTGCTGCTCCGTGCATCGCAAGTGTGAGGTTCGCCGACGAGATGCACTGGGGCGAGAAGCGAGGCTGATGTGAAGCCGCTGAACGAACACGGCGGAAAAGATCCATGCTTTGGGTATATATTTAGGTTGAAAGTAAAAGCATGCTTTGGTGGGTACCTTTTTAGTGCCACATGTCATAGACCTGGCTCCAGGGCAACTGCAGTAAATGATCGGAAGCCAGAGCCATCTTCAAACTGAGGTCTTGCACGTTTGTTTTCACGACTGCTGCAGGCAGCTACAGGCTTGCAAGCCTTTACCTTCATGGCATAAATTCTCCTTCCGGCCACGTGTGCTGCTGCCTCCCTCCACAGCTCTTGTTTGGTCCGTGCGCACCCGATACGACATAGGTTGCGAACATAAATATTGCTATTGATTTAGAAGTTGGAGATACCTTCGTGGAAACATATCGAACCTGGATTTGACATGTCCTTTTCGGAGTATTCGCTTAGAGTTGTTTCGCAAGGCTCCGATACACGCCAGGCCTTCGTGCCCGTGGCTTTGGAAACCTACCTGGGGTGACCTGCTGGCAGGCTTCAGGATACAATGGATTAATTTGGGAGCTATAGGGCAACACACCATGGCGTTCAGGTTTGTGAGATCAGGTTTTTTCCCCTGGTTCCCGAAACCGTTGCACTCTGAATCTTCCACACTTCACGGTTTCACGCTGGAGGGCACTGGAAGTTCGCAAGCCCCTACCTGTATTCAATGATGCAAATGTTTGGCCGACGGTTGGGAATTGTGGGATCCACAAACTTGTCGGTTTTCCACATCTATCCCCCAAAGCAGCACACTGCAGGGTGACAACTGGATACCTTGGGAGTAAATAGAACTGTTTAGTGTGGCCGCGCGGCACGTCCGAGCCGCACCAGGGCACTTTGGGCGCTCCCACTGCAATTCGGTGCATGGTTTGCCCTCATGTCCCGTTCTTGGCACGCGATCCGTTTAGCCGCGTCTGCGGAAATCACGATCATGCGCCTCATGTTGTCTTCAAAACACGACCCCGCTGATACATGGGGGGAATCATGTTGGTGATGTCTTTGAATCTTGCCACTAATGGGGGAAAATGTACTTGGGGGGCAAGCAGGTTGCCATGCTTTCGAATCTGCCAGTATGTTGGGGCGGGGAGGCATTTTGACAGGTTTGGTCCTGATGGTGTCCTGGGTCTTCAAGGGAAGTTCCTGGTGGTCTCCTGCCGGGTCTGTGGGTTTACGGTTTAGGGAATCTCTCGGTGGTGGTCTGCTGGTGTTCTCCCGGTGGTCTCCTGGTTGTCCCGGTGATCCTGGTCGTGTTTTCGTCATTGCCGCTGTCGTCGCGATGCTCTATCAGAGTTTGCGGTACTATACGACTTAATGGGGTTGGTAGGTGCATGCAGGTTTACGCCCTGTTTTGGGAAGCCGCCATTGCAACATAGCAGGGTTGGTTCGCTGCGTTCTTGGTTTAGGTTTTTTGCGGTTCAGCGGTGCGCTGTATGAGGATACATGTACTGGTCTGAATAATTGAAATCCAAAGCCTCATCTCAACCTGAAGCCAGGAACACCAATGCCCAACTGCAAGAGCACGTCCGCAGCTTTCCTTTAGCAAGAGTCCGCTTCAGACCTGGTCGCACAGCGAGGCGCAGAACATGAGCAGCTGCGGTTTAGGGTTTTGTTGGTTCAGGGTTGAGGAGTTTAGGGGCATTCAGACATGAGGGTGATCAGAGGAGCATTTCACGATCTGTCGGTTCCAGCAAGGAGGGCTTGAGCTGAATATCAAAGGGCTCACAGTACTACTACTACTACTACTACTACTACTACTACTACTACTACTACTACTACTACTACTACTACTACTACTACTACTACTACTACTACTACTACTACTACTACTACTACTACTACTACTAGGCTGGTAGTGCGAAGTGCAGCCCAAACTTACCAATGCTACCAGGCGAATGCAGGACCCTTCCTTAGCTCGGCTTTAGGCCCTGTCCTGCATGTTTGCGGCCAGAGACTCCCCCTGCAATGCTTGTAAAGCCCTGAAGCCTTCAGCCGAAACTCCATCTAGGCTTGAGGCTTTATGCCCCAGACCCCTCAAAAATGGCAAACTTCTGGACCCCCAAACCGCAGAACACCACGGTAAAATCCCATGTCCGGTCCTCAAACCGCCGAACCCCCAAATGCCGGCCCCCCAAGTCTAAGCCACCAAACCCCTGACCACCTAACACACAGAATGCCCAACCGGTACCTCCCTGCGCCCTGCCTTTATGAGTAGTTGTCTAGATCAGGGTCCCTTTTAGGGTTCCTTTAAATGGATCTATAAGGGTTTCTTTTGGGCTTCTATAAGGGTGCTGTAAGGGCAGTTCGCTAAAGAAGGCTCCAATTTCAGAGTCCGTTTTAAACGGGTGCCGTCGTATTTGGGAGTTTGTGAAAATAGGGGACCCTAGTATGGTACCCTAAATAGTAGGATCCTCATTATAAGGACCCCCCTTCTTTTTGCGGAAACCCCCCATTTGGGGAATGGAATTCTTCTGGGCAGGTGGACATGGCTCGGACAAGGGGCACCCCCCGGCTTCTGACGGCCGGGATCCTGGACCTGGCCCTTGGGAGTCGGGATACTTGGATGTAGGGTTTCGGGGTGTATACAGTGTTTAGGGCTACCCAGAGGCCCCATAGTAGTTCCTCTTTGGGGATTACCTTGTAGGATTCTACATATGAACCTCAAAAAGGAATTAGTTTGGGGCCTTAGGGTATAGTAAGCTCCATAAAGTCGGAAACCGGATTACGGCCAAATGGTGCTGGGATTCCCTATGCATTACTTTGAAGGATCGAGGCTATTGGTTTTCCAACAATTGGCCTTCTACTCTATGTACTTGGTGCAGAAGATCGCGTAAAAGTTTGTGGTGGGAGTAATTGCGCAAAGTTTGGGCTACCGGCCGGCATATATAAACGTTATATATATATATATATATATATGTACATACATATATATATATATATATATATATATATATATATATATATATATATATATATATATATATATATATATATATATATATATAAACCAAGAACATATTATATACACATATACATATATATATATATATATATGTCTACTCATTTGGTTTATGTGTTTTTATGTATGTACCTGCGCTTCTCTCGGACACGAAAACCCCACGCACCCCAAACCTTTCAAGTAATCGATGAAGTCCCCCAAGACCTCGTGGGCTTTCATAGAACCTCGTAAAACCTCATCAAGTTCCACTGTAAAGCCCGCAGAACATCTTTGTAACTCTTGCACAGCCCTGATAATTCCCCAAAAGACGCCTAGTTTAGGGGCCTTAGTGACGAATTACCAATACTTGTAGAAACCTTAACGGAATGTGCACTAAACCACATAAGGGTAGCCTGGACCAGCGATTACAATCCTGCGTAGACCCTTCAAGGAATAATAGATAAACACAAGAAGCGCAAGACTCTTCACCCGAGAACCCTAAACCTTAACCCCTAAACCTTCTGGCTAAGCCCTAAACCCATCTCAAAACCCCAATCTCGAAACCTTAAACCCTGAAAACCCTAACCCTTCACCCCTAAACCTTGATCCCTAAGCCCTAAACTCTATAGACCCTAAACCTTAACCCCTGAAACTTAGTCCCTAAACCCTAAACCTAAACCCTAAAACTTAACCCCTTACAAACCTTAATCCCTAAACCCGACACCCATCTAAAAGGGACTGCTTCTCGTGGCGGCGGTCGCCATTGGCCTGCCACGTGCTTTCATCTCCGTGCCTAAGAAGGCCGAAATCAGGGAATAAGGAGCCTTAAAAAGGTAGGATATTGAGGGTTAAGGTAGGGCTTAGACTTTAGGGTTCGGGGTTTCGGGCTTAAGGTAGAGAGTATAGGGTTTAGGGTTTAAGGACTTTTCAGGATTATGTTGTCGAGTTTTGATTGTTTTACCTGCTCTTGGTTAGACGGTGTTTAGCAGGCGACGGATGAAGTTCTTGCTGGGGTTTGGTCTTGGGGGCTTAGGGTTTAGGGTTTAGGGTGTATGGTTTAGGGTTTAGGGTTTAAAGGTTTGGTCTTGGGGGCTTTGGGTTTTAGGTTTAGTGGGGTTTAGGGTTTAGGGTTTGGGCTGGCAGTAGTGAAATGTGCCGACGGCTCCGCTAGAATGGTAAATGCTTGCTCCCAAGGGTTGCGCCGGAGCCTTGAAGCCCTATCATCCCAAACCACCAGAGCCTCAAATCCTCAAAGACCCAAGTCCGAAACCGAATCAGACAGACCCGGTTGGCTGTCTCAACAACACTAACACATTCCAACAAACGGTCAATATTGATCTTCTCTTATGGTATTATTATGACTACTGAAGATATGGGTCATATGTCTTCACTACAACACTGCTGCTTGTAGTTGTATCATAAAACGGCAGCTTTCTCATGCAAGTATGCAGTTAATAACCCTAACTATTGCATCTATGTATATATATATACATATACATACAGGTTACAACTGTTGTTACCCTACTTGTGGCCCCACATATCACTACCCACCAACCTCCACGTAATCCCTTCTTACCCTTAAAGTAGCCCTTTAAAGTAGCCTCTAAGGTGCCCTTTAAGGTAGTATGTCCGTTTAACCTCCAGCCCAAAGACATTCAGAGCAGACTTGCGAATCCCCATGCTTGAAATGTTAAGGACCCGGAGCTCTCAAGCCCAAAAGCAGCCCTAATCCTGATCCCTGAAATTATGCCGAAGTCTGAACAACATTCTCGCTCAGAGGCAGCTGATAGGGCTGTGTCTCCAGCAATCGGCGCCGCAGCAACGCTAGCATGGGCTACAGCCTCAGCATGCATGGTATCCACTTTGCGCAGAAAGTTAAAGCCACCACCCCAACTCCCACCTTCAATCCTTGGAAGTTATCATACTCTACACCCTCCTCAACTTCAAGCTTAACTCCCAAATTCACGCGGAAGCACCTACACAAAGAGCCTGCTAAGCCTTAGATCATAAATCCTATACTTGTAGGTTCAGGGGGAGCTATGATGAGCTT
>CAJNDT010000225.1:1222500-1290000 GCA_905221615.1 Symbiodinium sp. CCMP2592
ATAACGCCCTGTAGCTGCGGGAGTAGGCCGAATTAATTGCTGAAGCCACGGATTGGAAAAGCTTGCCTCATAGGGTGTTGGGTGTTACGTGGGATGTGTGGCTTCCCAATGCAGGATTCCCTAACCTCTAAACCCCTAAACACCCTAAACCCTAAACCCTCAGGGATTCCTTTTTGTAGGGCTTAGGGGTGTTCCATCCTGCATGAGTTGATGCTTGATTATTTTTGAGTTGCCTTGTTTCGATGCTTCTCAGAGCAGGGACGCATTGCTCAGCTTGACTTGCAGGTTCGCTTCGTAGTTTAAGCGTCTTCTACCCTAAACCCTACAACGTGAAGCTTTCTTCCTGGCTCATTCTGTGGCAAGCCATGGCACTCTCCAAAATCTTCTCTCCGACCGAGCCCACAAGTAGCGAAGTTTTTGTTTCTCAGAAGTGTTGCCACACGGCTTGGCGAACCTGCAGCCCCAAACCCTGCACCCCAACCACTGCGTCCCAAAGCCCAGCCACCTCTCAGTCTCAATAGATCGAAGCTGATGTTTCAGATTTAGGGGTTTAGGGGGTTAGGGTTTAGGGTGCATTGCAGGCTTTAGTATCCAAGCTTTTGACTTGGGGTTCAGGGTTTAGGTAAAGGGTACTGCGTTTCAAGACTCTGCAGGGTTTAGTGGTCGAAGCCCAGGGCTGATTACCTGTTAACCCCTACAGCAAACCCCAACAAAGTTGGAAACCGGATCAAGGCCAAGTAGTGCTGGGATTCCCTTTTCATTTTTCCTAAGGATTGAGGCTATTGGGTTTCCAACTTTTGGGCTTGGGGTTTCAACCCCAAAGTGTGTGAGGTTGAAGATCCCTAAATCCTGTAGGCAACTACATCCCAAAGGTCAGGTTGAAAAGCTCCTAACCCAACAGTGTCAGGTTGAACAACCCCGATTCCGATTACCTGGTCTTCTTCACGGCCGCCCGGGCGAGCAGATTTGAAACTGAGGGCTCAGCATTACAAGCCCTAAACCCCTGAACCCCAAACCCGTAAACCTAAACCCTGGTTTAGGGCTTACCTGTTGCCGAAAGACCTACCTTTTTCAGGAACTATATATAGAAACCATAATAAGGAACCCGAAAAAGGTAGGTCTTTCCGGCTACAGGTAGGTTCTTCCGGTTGGAGGAGTCATGGTTTTTGGGGGTTCGAGGGTTGTAGAGTTTAGGGTGTAGGTCTGGGGGGGTCCTCAGGTTCGGGATTTCAAGGGGTCAGATGTACGCCACTTTGAGGCTGAGGCGGTTTCGGATTTGATGGTTGAGGGCTAGAAGATCGGGGTGTAGGGATTTCAGGGATACTTGGAGGATCATGGGACTTTGTGAGTATAGGTTATCATTGGGGTTATAAGTCCCCTAAGTGGAGTTTTCCTAATTATGACCTACTTATAACCTTGCTTACTAAGTCCCACGAGCCTTCAAGCAGGGCTTCAGAGTTCTAGGGTTGCGGGGTTCCCGCTTGACGGTTTTGGAGGCAGTTTGCGGCAGCTTTACAGACTAGGTTTTCAGGTCCTCTGTATACGTGCTCAAAACCTCGAACACTGCAATTACCCTATAAGCACCCACGCCTTCGTTCTCATCTTCGAAGCTACTTTCCCATTCGGGTTTCAGCGCTGTGGGCCTATAGGGCTTGGAGTCTAGTGCTTGCGAGGTCAAAGGCTTCAGCGCCTATCCGATGGGTCATTGCACCCATATTATACCTTGGCCCGAACCATTTGAGTCAAGGTACATATTTCATGGGCAAAGAAATTCCGCAAGGTGAGGACACAAAACCCTCAGAAGCCATTTCCGCCAAGCTTGTCATGGCAATGCCGCAAAAGCCTTGACGATCCCCTGTCTAATATAGGGGTCTTAACAATTACCTATACTATGTGTGTTTTTTTTTGGGGGGGGGTCCTTATTATGCTCATGGTATAACATACCCCAAAACCCTATTCTAATTATTCAGGCCCCTATATTATTCGGGGATAGAGCTTCAAGGTGCAGATCCGGTTCCTTGTTAACAAAGCCTGATCAGGGCTGTCGATCGTTCAATAGAACCGCTGAAGGAAACCTTAAACGATTCCTTTAATCAAGGGTTCTTTTAAGGGTCCCTATAAGGGTTCCTACACTCAACCGAAAACCCTCACCCCTAAACCGCAAACCCTAAACCTCAGTCTCTAAAAAACCCAAGCGTAAACAACCTCAGCCGTAAACCCTCATCCCCAAAAGGGATTGCGCACCCGAGGTGGTTACCGTGGCTGTGGTGGTTCTGAACTTCCTCCTCGACGTGGCGAACGGCCTCTCGGAGGTCCCTTTTGGGGGCCTGAGACCGTCGAGTGCTTCAGGGGTTGAGGACTTTAGGGTTGGAGTTTAGAGTTTAGAACTTTAAGGTTTGGGGTTGGGGGGTGAGGGTGACTATTACTAACGGGGTAGAGAAAATCATGAATCAGTACTACCGTCCCTGTGGTCCCTATGATTTTGGTGACCCATACACCGACACACCGTGTTCAATTATCAAGGCCCCTTTACACCCTGGAAGAAGCAATTCTCCGACGAGCAGAATGACCGGAACAAACAGTCACAAAATGAAAGAAAGAAGATGACCACTTCAGTTGTGAGTGGGGGGTGGTGCAAGTAAGAGTATAACCCGTAGTATAAGGGATTCATAGCCCCACGTATAACTACACATGAACCTCAAAAGTATTACAACATATCGCACATCCATGGATCAACTTGGACAGCCTGCGCCCAAGCCCCTCTGCCACCCCAAACCCGAAGCCATCGATTGTAGCAGGCCCTGGCCAGCGGCAAGTCCGGAAACCAGCAGTGAGACGGTGAAGCGCGACAGATCCCCGTAGGGGCAAACACATCGAAGATGGGGCCCGTAAGCCGAGAAATGCCGCCTTGCGTGGATTTTAGGGTTGGGGTTTAGGTTTGCTTTAGGGTTGGGGCTAAGACCTTTTTTACCGATTGCGACCCTTCATGATTCAACCAATATGTATGGTTTTTGAGTGACTCAGACGGGTCAGCGGTCGTCCACTTAAACCCTAAACCCCTATAGACCCTAAACCACGCAAACCCGATTACTGGACCTTGAGCCTCGCTCGTGTACCTGTGGCCGAAAGGACCTGCCGGGAACGACTTATCAAACCATACTGACCAGAAGAAAGGTATATAGGTCTTTTCGGCTTCAGGTAGATCTTCCCCATTGCTTTGCGTTTAGGCCTTTAGGGTTTTAGGGCTCTGGGTTTAAAGGATCCTCAACAGGTTTCCTTTTAAGGGTTCCGTCTAGGTTCCTACAAGGTCTCTATAATGGGGTTGAGAAAGGCGTGTTTGTTGTTGGCTCTGCTGGTCTTCATGATATACTGGGTCTGGCTTTTGGTTTAGGATTTAAGGGGGTTGGGGCTTTTGGATTTTGACCTCGGGTTTAGCGTTTAGCGTCTGGGCTTTGAGGTTGAGGGTGCAGAGTATAGGTGCCTTGGACCCTATAAGACCTAAGTTTTTAAGGACTCATATAAGGAAATCATCAAAAGGAACACCAGAAAGATATGTTCTTTGCGGTTCTCAAGAATTGACCCATGATCCCAAAGCTGCACAGCCGCCGCAAAGCCGTAGTCGGGAGGCCCTGCCAGCACGCAGGGGAGGGAAGGACTTCTAACATGGTTGGTTAGGGTTCCTTGTTATGTTGCCATTGTCAGATTGCGATCAACCCTGTTGTAAACTACAAAGGCCCCTGTTGATCTATCTATACATGCATATACGTGTACATATATACATATACACATGATACGTATATATGTACACACACACCCAAAGCATATCCCCCAGTGTCGCGATTAGGTCCCTTATGGGAGTGCCAGAGAAAGACCCCAACAAAGACGTTGTCCTGTCGGACCCCCAATGGCCCAAAATTTAAGAAGCCCTACCTCAACCCCAAGTAACCTACTCGTCTAAGGGCGTACATCAAGAAATCATTTTAGGGAACTCTAAAAAGGTAGGTTCCTTAGGGTCCAGGTAAACCTTGAACCTCTAAACACCCTAAACCCTAAAAACCTAAACCCTAAACCTTGAAACTCTTAACCACAATCTCGGCGCCATGGCTTCTGAAGACATAGAAATCATCGGCGCCATCAGTGGCGAGCCGTTCCACTCCTTTAAGGTGCCGTCTACGGGGTTTCATAAAGCCCTACACCGGATTGAGGATTTCGGGATTCTGGAGGTTGGGATAGTGAGTTTACTTAAGGGATCCTGGGACTTAGTAGTTACAGTTATTATTAAACTAGTTATACTTAAACTATAACCCCAATTAAGGAACTTATAACCATACTCACTAAGTCCCACGATCCTCCAAGTGGGGTTTCATAAAGGGTTGGACCACACCGCAGAGACCCTAGTTAGGGTTTAGGGGTTTAGGGTTTTTTTTGCTAGTGCCCTGCGCGCTTTTCGTCAGCGCGCTTCGGCGCTCGCTCAAAGGAACTCTTCAGGTCTCGATTTATGGTCGCATACACTACGTGTGGTCCTAGGATTCCTTTACCAGGGTTGGTTCGCCAATGGTTCGGGTAATGTCTTTGCGTAGTGGTCTCTATCCAATACGGCATTTTCATACCTCTTCTACGTCCTGTGACTATGATTCGATCTTTGTATGCTGCAGCGAATACTACATTATGGCAGGGATCTTCTATTGGGGCTTGGAAGAGCGCAACTAGAAGTTTATGTTGGGCGTTGTGGATAAAGGAGGAAGGTTTTCTCGGGTGGTTTGCTATGCGCCAGACTTCTTGGTTAGTGACTCTGGAGTAATAAGACGCCTTGATATTGACAATTCTGCGTAAGAACCTCAAATAATATGCGTCTACTCTTGCTATTTGCTTGTCTGTAAGGGTGAGGGTATCCAGGCCGTATATAAGAGTGGAAATGAAGACCGATTGGAATATCCTTAGTTTAGTCTTTCTAGGTAGAGAGCTATTCCAGACCAGTCGTAGTTTTTTGTAGGCGGTTTCTGCTAGCGCTGCTCTGTGTTTGAAGGCAGCCTCAAAGGGTTTCTCCCAAGTGATCATAGTACCTAGGTACTTGACTTGCGGTGTGGTCGGAATGATCTCCCCATTCAGAAACTCTAGCTTTGGCACTGGGTGTCGCGGGTCAATCAGGAGTTCGGTTTTTCCTGTGTTGAGTTTCATACCATAGAGTAGTGCGTTACTTTCAAGAGAGTGTAGGATGGCTAGGAGCTGCGTTGTGGTCCTGGCTATTAGAAGCGTATCATCCGCATATTCTATGTCGGAGGTGGGACGGGAGACTGACCACGTATTACGGGCAATGCCTTGTGAGGCCAGGTCCCAATCTACATCCTCTAACACAACCGTAAGAACTATGATGAACAGGTAGGGGCTTAAGGGGCAACCTTGCCTGATGCCTGATCCTACCGAGCCCTTTGCGGTGTGGTCGTCAGGGCCTTTGGTGAAGAATGTGGGGTCTTTGTAGATTGAGGAGATGACTTCTAAAGACTTTCTAGAGAGCCCAAACCTACGGAGGGCGACTAGCATGGCGTTGTGGTCGAGGGAATCGAAAGCCTGTTTCCAATCCAAGAAAAGATAGTACAGCGGGTTATTGGTCATTTCGGACCACTCCATGGATCTTCTAAGAATAAAAAGGGGCTGCGTGGTCCCGCGGTGTGGCCGAAATCCAAACTGTGTAGTGCGCAGTCGCTCTTCGTGTTGTGTGGAAAGTCTTGCTTGGAGCATGGCTGCAAAGAGCTTATAAATGCCATTAAGTAGCGAGATCGGTCGGTAATTGGCGGGGTCTGTGTCTGCACCCTTTCCTTTATAGATTGAAACTACTATTGCTTCTTTCCATTCGTCCGGTATTTCTTCTACCTCCCAGATTTTGTTGTAGAAATCTAACAGAAGTTGTATGTTGTCATCATCTAGTAGACGGAAAAGCTCGTTGGCGGTTTGGTCGGGACCTGGCGCTTTTCCTGGTCGCATTTTGCGGAGTGCGTCCTGTAGCTCTGTGAGTGTAAATGGTGTTTCGTCTGCGGCCGGCGGGTTGATTTGCCTTTTGTTTTGTAGCTGCGATAGTCTGGCGTCCGCTTCCTGGTGCGTCGCCCATTGCTGGTTTTGGAGGTGGTCGCGGAACGCTTCATGCGTTTGGCTCCATGGTATTGGTTTTCCTTTGATTATGAGGTGTGATTTTTTACCCCTGAATCCAGCCTTTTGGCGTTTCGCTGCCTTCCAGACCGAGCTGTTTTCTGCAAGGGGATCCTCCAGGAGCTGGTCGTGCACCCATTTGACCCTGTCTTTGCGGGCTGATCTTTTAGCCTGGTTGCGCTTTTGCTTTGCGGTGTGGTCCCCTTGTGCTTCTGCCTGCCTAGCTACCTGTAGGAGGTTGAGGGTGTGATCGGAAATCCATGGCTTGCGTTGTCTGCGAGTGGCGGGGTTGAACGTTTGCTTGGCGGCTTCCTTCAAGTTGTCCGTGAAACGGTCCTCGTGTATTGGCGGTGTGGCCGTTGCGTGATCTGGGATTTGTGCAGAAGTGCCCGTGCGGTTGCGTGATCGCTTCCCTTGGTTGGCAAGTTTGTCCGCGCGTTCGTTGCCCTCGTGGCCCTTATGCGCCTTGATCCAATGAAACTGAACGCGGATCGGCTTGAGCTTCGTGAGTTGCTTGGCGAAATTCACTAGGTCCTTGTTGCGCTGTGCTCGCCATTTGCCTGTGATGACGTTTTTCGCCCATAAACTGTCTGTGTGGATGTGGACTTGGGTTGTGTTTTGTTGGTGGGCGTGAAGCAGCGCTTCAATAATGGCTGTAAGTTCTCCTGTGTTGTTAGATCCTACCAAAGCCCCCCTAAATGCGGTGTGGTCAGGATCGGTGGTTACCGGTCCGAACGCATCCTCCCATCCGTCTGCTGTGCGGCGAGTCCATCCCCATCCGGCTGCGGTGTGTTTGGTGCAGCGCCCAGCTGTACCTGAACCGTCTGTGTAGTAGTGGTCTGTTTTATCAGGGGTAGGGGAAGGCGGCTGCGTGGTCTCCGTTTCTTCCAGAATGAGCTCTCTAAAAATGGAATTGAATTCCGTTTTGAGGTCTTCGGTTTGTTTGGAGAGATCCAATCTGGGTGGTCGTGGTGGCTTGTTTTGCTTGGCTGCTAGACGAATCTGTACATCCGAAATGACCGGGTAGTGGTCTGAGGGGAAACCCGCGTGAAGTCTAGACCTGCACTGATGTACTGTGTTGAGCCATTGCTTACGCACAAAGAGGTGGTCCAACCGCTGAAATCTGACTGGATCTGCCTGCGGTGTGGTCTTTGGGGGTGGGAGCAAGTCTGGTAGCTCTAGGAATGAACGCACGATGGTAGCAACCTGTAGGGGGAGATTGGGGTCAGTGTTAAGTTCGTGGTGAAAGTGGGAGTAAAGTTGTTGCATGGGGATGGGGTCTAGAACAAACTGCGACCAGTCGGGTGGAGGTGCAGTTTTGTCCTTGTACGTAATGTGATGAACGGGGCTAGGTGTGATCCAGGAGGCAGCCTCTACCATACCTAGTAGTTGCATGGTACGCACGCAAAGAGAGCGATTCGAGTGGGCGTTGTGGTCAATGAACCTAGAACCCTTTCCGTATGTGTATGGTCCCGTAACTCCTTCATCATTTTTGTGCTGTGCCTGGAACCTGACATTGAAGTCACCTACCAAATATACCGGTTCTGGCTGCGGTATCTTGGAAATTCGTTCTTCAAGGTTATCCCAAAATGGGGCCCTGATGTCCTCATAGTCTAAACCCGAGTGTGGTGCATAGGCTCCGATGACATGTACGTTACCACCCCGCTGCTTAAAGACCAAATGCAGTAGTCTAGTGGAGTCTTGCATTACATCCAAAAGGTGTGGTCGCACCTGAGGTGCAATGATGGCTCCAACCCCTGCATATTTGTCTTTGCTGTTACCCGAGAGGATTACAAGGTGTTTTTCCGACTGATACGAGTAATAGGAAGTGCTCCTAGTTTCTGAAAGCATCAGTACATCGATCTTGTGCTCCTGCATGATGAGAATGGCATTCTTTAGCTTAAGTGTGTCGGCGAAGCCCTGAACATTGAGCGAACCAATTCTAAGCTTATTGCCATATGGTAACGGCGGTGTGGTCGGGTAGTTCACCGGCCTTTTCTTCTTGTTGCGCTTAATCTGTTCCTGCCAATGGATACTGTGTTTGAACCATTGGGCCCTGGTTGGGGCGGCGTGTTGGGGCTTAGGGGGGACAGGGTGTGAAGAGCCCAACTTCGGCACCCGTACCTTGTTACCCCCGCGGATCCAGAGGCGGTACGCGCGGCGGCGTCTCGCCCTACCTGAACCCCCCGCGGGAGTTGTGGTCCCACCCTTGTTTTGGGTAAACTCTTCGTCCCCTCTAGAAGAGGGTCCCGGCGCGCCTCGTGGAGGCGGTTTTCGGCTTGGTTTTAATTGGTGGTCGAATTCGGCGCCTTTACCTTTAAGGGGCGGGCGGGGCTTCTTAGCGAAAAATACCGAACCATTTTGAGGACGGATTTGAATTCTACGACCCGTTCGGGCTTTAGCCTTATTAAGGGTGAAAGCTTGCGTTGTGGTCTGAAGAAACTGCGCATCATCGACACTTTTGCTGGAGCGGCAGCGAAGCAGCACGTCACGCGGGTATTGGTACTGAGGTTTGGTCTCAACTGAACTGTCTTGGGTGGGGAATATAGACTCGTAAAGGCTTATGGGTTGGGGTTGTAAAAAGGGCAGAGAGGCTCTAGGCGGAGAACAGTGTTACCTTGCAGTGTGTGAACGAGCTTGTTTCTGGCTTTGGAGGATAAGTAACCCCTATGTCTCCTAGGGGGTGGGGGAGGCGGTTTAATCGAGACCTGAAAAAACTCACACTCTACGAATTCGGCTGCGGTGTGGTCCACCGGGATTTTCCCAGTGTACCGACACTCCTTGCAGCAAGAAATCGTCTCCGAAGGAGGCGTGGTCAAAACTTCGGTGCCCGGCTGTCACGGCTTCTTGCCTTTGGCACCGCCCTTGCCGCCCTTGGAAGGAGTCGGGGTGATCGGTGTCTGCGAGGATTGCGAATTAGCGCCCTCCAACAAAGAGGAAAAGGGCGTTGTGGTCGAGGCAAAAGTTGCCTCCTGCTCCGCACGGAGTGTTGCACCGACTCCTGCGGGTGGCTTTCCTCGCGTTGTGGCCACCGAATAATCACCGATTTTTTCCGACTCCATTCGAAACTTATCGCAGTACTCGTCCCACGCAAAATAGATTTGGTCGACGACCTGCAAAGTCAACTCAAAAGGATACGGCTCATAGGCATTGGCATGTATGGCCACTTGGCTCCAATGGCGTTTGCCCTTGCCCATGTTAAGGCCCTTTCCGGTGCCTGCGGCTGCCCTGGAGGCTTCCGAAAACGCTTGGGCTTCGGCTTTGTCGAGCTCAAGCTGGGTACCCCACATGATCTGATTCCAAGTCTCCGACCACAGTGTCGGCTCCTCGGAATCAGGTAGGGGCGGTTTGGTCGAGAGGATCGCGCTCAACTCCGGCACGACCTCCAGACGGCCCTGAAAAGTGCCCTCAGACTGACTGTAAAAAAGTCGAGCCCACGCCGTGGCGTCGGCATGGAACTCGTTGTCCTGCTGTGGGGCCATGATCGTCAGGCTCTTCCACAAAATTGTCAGCTTGGTCTGGGCGGCATGGTCAGGGTGCTTGTTGATGCAACCCATGACAATGCGGAGTGGGGCCTCCAACTTTCGTTGCCACTGCGGGCTGCTCGGGGCAACCCGCACATGCTTTCCATGCACAGGTGTCGCCTCATCTTTGTACACTGGAACACCAGAGCTGCCCCCATATCGTTGGATAAATGCTTGGCGGGTATCCCACGACTTAAAAGTGAGCAGCGTCATGGTCGAGAAAAAGCCATCCTTTGCTGGGATGGTGGTGGGTTCTTGTGAAAGAACATTTAAAAATCGCGGCATCTCATGCGCGGTGTGGTCGGTGACAAACCCGCGGAGTACCAGAAAGTTCTTGAGGGGCTCCACTTGGGAGATCATCCACCCCACCATATAGACCCGGTCTGCCGGTGACATGTGCTCCGGCCATCCCGTCGTCAGCAACTGAAGTCCACATGCGTGCTTTTGGGCGAGTCGATTTTCGGAGCTCATCCACGAGAGCTCTTGGCGAACCGCGAAAACACGGTTGTCGATCGTCTTCAACCCAGCTTCAAGTTGGCAGACTAGGGCGTAGTACTCAGGACGAATTACACGCTCATGGTACACTCGCAGCATATCGAACACCTGCTTGTTGTTGGCCACCGGTTGCTGAAGCCAGGCCTCGACATTGCCGCGCTGGTTGATGTCCACACCGAGGTGACCAGCTGTAACCTCAAGGGCGGCTTGGTCTTGGAGGGAGAAAGGCTGCAGCAGGGATGGTCCATCGTCGGTGGCTCCAGCACCTTCGACGTCCATGCCTGCACCAGTTGCCTCCTCCTCTTGCGGTGTGACCGTGCTGCTCGCCACTGGCGTCGGTGTTGAACGCTTCTGCCTGGAGCGGGTCCAGTAAATGTCCTGCACGGCCTGGTAGTCCGGTCGGTTGTAGACCGCCTGCTGCTCCCTGAACTGCTGGACTGCCGATCCGTCGTGTCCCTGCATGCTCCCCGACATGGCGGCGAGTGAAACTTTCACCTTCCCGCTGAACGGGCGGTGTGGTCAGGGCTGGCCTGAGAAAATTTCTAGCAATCTCCTTGCAACTTGCAGCCGAAGCGCCTGGGTTTAGGGGTTAGGGTTTAGGGGTTTAGGGTTTAGGGGTTCAAGGGTTTAGGGTTTTAGTGTTTAGGGGGTTAGCAGTTTAGGGGTTTAAGGTTTGGGGTTCCCTCAGCCGTAAACCTTGGGATCCTAGTTATGGACCCATCGCAAAGATTCACCGGCTGCTTAAAAAGAAAACACGTTTAGCACTTCGGGACGGTCGAAAACAACAGCAGTTAATTCGTGTCCCTAAACCCTAAACGGGTTTACTATGAGGTTTGGTAGTTTGGCTTCAAAGGGTTTGGCAACCTGCTTGTATGTTGATCCATCTTGCATCGTTTAAAGAAGTTTTCGCTGTTGTCGGTGTCCGCGTGCGACAAGAAGACAACCCTCTGCACCGGGATGTCCAACTGTGCCAGGCGGAGTCCCCAGAACCATAACTGACCTCTGCGACTTGCAAGTGCGGCAGGAGCAAGCACGGCACCCGGGGCTTCACAGTCCACACCTTGGTTGCCTAGACGGACAGTATGTGGGTGACCATGGCGCAATTCCGCGACGAGGCATACTCGCACAAGCGTTCACGGCTCTACTCTCCCTTTTCGGCTGTAGTCCTGAGGTGAAGAAATATTGCCCCTCTCTGACGTGGTCTTTGCATCGCGCAAGCTTTGCATCGCGCAAGTCGCGCGATGCATGTGCAAGGAGGGGAGCAATGCCATCGAGGACCCTCAACTCGCGGCAATGCCCTACCAAGCCAACCTATGACAGTTTCTTTGACGCTACTTGGAGGATCATGGGACTTAGCAAGTATGGTTATAAGTACGTGAACTGGGCTATAAGTGTACAGTTACCTTAATAATAACCGTAATTACTTGTTACTAAGTCCCATGATCATTTAAGTATTATAGACAAACACTGCACCCTTGAGAAGCACGTATACGCTCTGCAGCAAGGAAGCTTGCAGCCCTAGAGCCCGATCCCATGCCGTTGACTCCTAGGACCCAGAGTAGAGTAGGCCCTTCTTCCTTTCGTTTTAGGGTTTAGGTTCCCTTATAATCCCCTTTAAACCAAAAAGGGCACCCTTCTTATTCCTAGGCTACTCTTAGGTCTAGACTCTTACAACCTCGATAGTTCATAAATTCACTATCCCAACCTCCAGAATCCCGAAATCCTCAATCCGGTGTAGGGCTTCGAGTCCTTAACCCACCGACCTGAAACCTCACGAGCCTCGGGCCTAAGCTTTGGGGGTTTGGGGTTTTAGGGTTTAGGATTTAGGAGGTTCAAGGGTTTCGGGGTTAAGGGTTTAGTTAGGGTTTGGGGTTCACGGTTTAGGATTTAGGAGGTTCAAGGGTTTAGGGGTTAAGGGTTTATCTAGGGGTTGGGGTTTTACGGTTTAGGATTTAGGAGGTTCAAGGGTTTAGCGGTTAAGGGTTTAGTTAGGGTTTGGGGTTTTACGGTTTAGGATTTAGGGGGTTCAAGGGTTTAGGGGTTAAGGGTTTAGTTAGGGTTTTGGGATTCAAGGGTTTAGGGTTCCGGTATACAACTTCTCACCCTACTACGCCCAAGCCCGTACGTAAACACCAAACTCTCAAAGTAGCCCTTGTACCAAACCATCTGGCAACCTTGAATTACACCATCTGGTGAAGAGCCCTTAAAGGGGAACCCTTAAAGGAACCCTTTTGTAGCAAGATAGCAGCCTAGGTAGTTTGCATGCTGAATATGCTGCTATCTTAGGGTTTATTGTCATGTGATACTTGTACTGAAATTTTAAACAGAAACCATATTGAAACTACAGGCCCCTACACTCACTCAACCCTAAACCCGAAAGCCAAGCGCTGAAACTTCCCCCCACCACCGGGAAAAGGAGGAGGCGTTTGCCGAGCTGCCATCCATCGTTGATCTCAAGTGGGATTCCTCAGTTCTTCGTGGCCGGGGGGAGTGGGTGTAGGATTCAGGGTTTAGGAAATTAGGGCTTAAGGGTTCGTGGTGTAGGGCTTGGGGTTTAGGGTTGAGGGTTTGGGGAGCTGTGGTACTCCAGGGGCTTCAGGGTTTGGGATGTACGTAGGATACAGGGTTTTCGCTTTAGGGTTCAGGGTTGAGCGGGGCGTAGGGTTTGGGATTCAGCGTTTGGGGATTGACCTGGGCTGGGTTTTTCCAAAGCTTCCAGGGGGTTGCATAAGGCTGTTGTGGGCTGCAGGATTAAGGAGTATCTTATTGGCTGTAAACTCAACTTTTTCATTCTGATAAGGTAGTCGATTCTGAAAGTTTCAACTTTTAGTTCCTTTGGTTTTGGGCCAGTGAGGTATAGGCTTGCCTATCGGGCTTTTTTTTTGTGATTTCTGGTGGGCCTTTCGGCTTCATGCTGCTGAGTTCCGCGGTTGGCTATGATGACTCTTGGGGCTTTGAGTCTCCTTGTATTTGCAGCAGCAGTCGGGCAAAAAGTAAATACGAGGTCACCAAGGCAGCAATATGACTGCGGTTTATTGCGAGCTTCCTGGAGGGAGAGTTAGAGCGAGAGCGCGAGGGCAAAAGCGAGTGGGAGCGAGAGTGAGGGCGAGAGCGACGAGGCGAGAGCATGCGACGGAAAGCGAGAGGGAGAGACAGCTAGGAAGATCCGAGCAAATAGTCCCTGAACAGTGGCACTTTCAAGCTAGGCCTTCACTGTTGTCCTTCAGGCCCAAACCACAACACTCTGCAGCTTGAACCCTAAAAGCTAATCGCATGCAAAGCCTGAAACCTTCTGAACTGAAGCCCTGGTAACATAAACCCGTGAACCGGAAAATCCTTAAGGTCCTGCATCCACCGTAGATGTTGCCCTCCCTGTCAGAACCCTTAACTACAGAGCCTTCTTTTTTATATAACCCTTATCCGATATCCTGGTGCAGCAACACATCCGCCCAGGAATGCCATGTGCCGAGCCAAAGACATCCAGCCGCTGCACTCGGCAGTTTTTCTACATCGCGCACATGCCCATTTCAATAGTGTCAATGCTTTTTGCAAATTGTTTTCCGACTTTAGGAGGACAGTGTGAATCCCAAGCCCGAAACCCTTCCGCTCTATAATTAGAGTTTGAAACTAGGGCCACCCCACTCACGCTACATGTGACCGCAACCAGAAGCATGACCTATTTCTTGACCCTTTGAGTAAGCCCATGGTGCAAATGCACTTAGATCTTCAGCTTTAAGCCCTATATGTGCTATAGAAACCCCTCCGCACAAAGTCCTAAATCGTGCAGTGTCTTACATTCCGAAACCCTAACATCTATGGTCCGGACTAGTCTCTGTTAGTGTAACCCTGATATGGCAACCCGTATAGTCGTCTTGTGGCAGACAGTGCACACTGGAAGAGCTGCCGAGCCAATTACGAGCATTTGCCGCATTTGCTGCAAGATCGCCCACACAGGTCCCCGAATTTTCCAAAAGACTTCGAAAGCTGCCCCCCCAATGTCAGGGCTGTATACGGGTTAATGGCTTTAAGGGTCGATGTTCCTAATGATTGCACATTTAGGGCTCGTCATGCTTACCCCCTATAAAACCCCATAGTCGCCTATGAGAGCCTTTAAAGGGAACTCCAGAAAGTTGGAATATGGCTTCAGGGTAGGATACCCTATAATTTACCATACTAGTAGAAGGGTTAGGATAATCATATTCCAACTTTCTGGTTTTTACCTTAAGCCCAAGAGCCGAACCAGGTCCCTTGGACCCATGGGTAGAGCTTGGCCGGGCTTGGGGGTTTACGTTTCGAGTGTAGGACCCGAGGGGGTTCCTTTAAAGGGATCCTTAGAGGGTTCTATAAGGGATCTTAATAGGGTTCTATATTCTATATGGGAGGTTGTCAAAATTAGGGTTCCTTTTTGGGTCCCTAACAAAGTACGGCACCTAATTTTTTGGGGTAACCAAAAAGGGGACCCTAATTTTGACAACTACCCACAGCAACACCTGTCCTCCATTGGAACCATAGAAGCTTTCAAGATCTGAGTCCAGATATAGTCTACAGTACACGATCTAAACACGACCAGGGACTGTGTGATTTGATGCATGGCTTCCAGCTGAGGTCAGCTTCAATGCTCCGTCTCTTCCTGGACCGTGACGAGGACGGGCGAGTTTTGCATAATCCTTAAGGGTCCATGTACCCAAATAGTATATACATTGGCCCCAGTGTACCTATATAGGGACCACTTTCAGGCCAATGTATATATTATGTCGGCACGTGGACCCTTAGGGAATGTGGCAAGGGTTTCAGAGTGCAGATAAGCTCGGAGTGTCAGGGTTAAAAGCAACAAGCTCTAAGCCCAGACCTGTTAAGCCCACTGCTCCGTAAAAAGCAAACTGCAATCGTTCATGCTTCAAGGTGTGGGGTTTTGGATTTTGGAGGCATGCTTTCTCGGGGGAGCAGTGGCTCAGTCGGTAGGTCCTGTGCAGGATGTGTTGAAGCTGCTGATGATCACGATGCTGCCGGGGATTCGGGTTTAGGCTTGAAGGCTTGGGCTTGAGGTTTCATGGTGATGGTGAGGATGTCACGTGCACAGGACCGCCTGCCGCTACAGGAGCACCGGGGCAAGGGCGGGTTGGGATTTTGACAGTAGGGGGTTTTAGAGATCTTTGTAGGTCTTCGTCGGGTTTTGAGCATTCGCGGCTGTATAGTGTTGATACTTGTATCGGGTTTGCTACAGGACTTTACAAGTCTTCTCTAGAGGTGTATAGACAGCCGTATGGGCATTTGGGGATGAGGAGTTATAGTGGCTAAGGGTTCATGGTGGGGCGTCTACGGCCTACGGTTTTGACTTTAGACCTTTCGGGTTAGGGTGTAGGGTCTACATAGTGCTTCGGAGTTTGATGTTGAGGGGGTAGGGCCCATCCGACGAACGAGAAACCCTCTTGTTTTAGCGTGCTTCCGTGTTGGGATTATATGGAAGTCTTCGTTCATAAGCCAGGTAGAGGAAGACGTAGCGTGTGGGGTTTTAGGATGTTGGGGTTAGGATACATAGGGGTTCATCTGTATGTGATGTAGGGAAAACATGATGTTCGCCAAGACGAAAACGTACTAATATCATCAACCTTATCATTGCTCAGCTCCTGTTTTTCTGCAGTTGCTCGTGGGACATTCCTGATTGCCACGAACACTCCCGAGACGCTTGCTTTTCCCACAAGCCTTTAATTGTATTTTAGGAGCTGACGACCTCTCTGTCCTTTGAGAGGGGTCAGATTCCGAGGCGCTCCCTGTACGTTATTTTTCTTTGCTGACGCCATCACCATCATAAAGCCGGAAACTAAAAGCTTTGAAGCTCAGAAGACGGTGAAAAACCCAGGGCTCAAGGTAGTTACGGGGCTGCATAGTAACCGATGGTTTAGGTGGCCGGAGCCCTAGTGAAAGATACTACCACCCACGTCAACCCTAAACTCGAAACCATAAACCCTGAACTCTAGAGTTCAGGGTTTTTTTTATGGAAAAGAGCCCATAAAAAAAAAAAAAAAACACTGAACTCTAATCCCTAAAGACTGAACCCTGAACCCAAGTCCAAGCCTCCACCCTACGGAGGACGCTCTCACAATCCGGGAACTCCGACGCCGGGCGGGGGCACCACTGCGGCTGCGGGTGCTGGCAACTTGCCAAAGAAAACTAAGGTTTAGCGTGCAGGGTTTCGGGCTTAGGGTTACGAATCGACTAATTAGACCATATAATCATAATATAATCTAGTTAGTAATACAGACACCGAACCAGAAGCTCTGAAGCCTGAAACCCTCCAAGCACCAGGAATCCTTAAGCTGTCGAGTGCGTGCATGAAGTACAACCTGCACTCAACTCCCCTCTTTTGCCAACCATGTTTCGGGGTTTGGATCCTACCAAAAAATCGAAGGGCATGCCATTTAGCGTCTATAGGCGCCCACGCAACGCCATGTCACTGCTCCGTTACACTCCCAATAGCTTTCGTGAGATAGACCCCACCCCCAATTCCAGTTGTGTTAGGTGCTCTCATAGCGGATCTGAAGCTTCGGCCCCACAGCAGCTTTGAGGGAATCTTCGAGTTGGTTTTCGCTCACCAGGCGGTCCTCTGCGTTTTGCCCAGCATAACCAGCACCTCGCAGGTGATGCATCACATGGACGACGACGAGGTTACAAGGCCCTGCATGCCTTCCCGTGCTGCCGTGATGCCTTAAAGCTACGGTAAAAGCAGAGGCTCCGGTGTGTACTTGAAGGCTCATGGGACTTAGGAAGTAAGGTTATAAGTAGGTTATTATTAGGATAATCCCACTTAGGGGACTTATAGCCCCAATTATAACCTACTTACTAAGTCCCATGATCCTTCAAGTAGAAGTTAACCTTGTGAGTCACGCTTGTATCAACGCCATTGCAACAACGAGGACGATTACTACGACGACGGCTAGTAGTACTAGTGCTAGTGTATTTCGTATGCAGCATGATTCCTCCTCTCCTTACTACCACCTCCGGTGCCCATGTCGTGCCTAGCCCACCGCATATTGACTCGCAGTACCCGACGCGGCAGCACGGCCTTCCACAGGGCCCAGGCGAGAAGCTGCAGACGTTCGGGGTGGGTGAGGGGGGATAGGCCGAACTTTCACTTCAGGGTTTGAAAGGTTTCTTTTCGTGTTCGGGCGGGCTCTATAAGGGCTACAACTTCACCTTTGAATGGTACGTACTATCACAGGCTTTGGTTTTGGTGGTGCTTGTTTGTCCAGTTATCGCACATCTATACAGAGGACAGAAGTTGAAAGTCTGTAGATGGGATGTTGCAAAAAAGATCCGTGAGTGCAGAGAGCTTTGGGTCAAGAAGTTCAGGGCGGTGAAGGGTTTAGGGTTTAGGGAGCTAGCAAGGGTCATTTCCCAGTTCACCTCACCGCCGCTCACCACCCACCTGCCTAACCTTCATCACCGGCACCCGCCAACGTGTACCGAAACCCCATTGATAAGGGTTTCCAATTCAGACGACATCGAAGACCGCAATGAACCTGCCCAAGCCTTCATCGTAAGACCACCGAAAACCCCATACCGAAGCCACCTGCTCAACTTTACCCTGATCTGAAACACTCCACTAAGCCACGAAACCCGTAAATGGTTTAGGGTTGAGAGTTTTCGGGGATTTAGAGTTTATGATTCAGGGTTTAGGGTTGTCTACATCACGAGGCGATGGAAAGTTGGCCGATGGAGCATAAAACAGAGACTTTGGCTGCAGATGGTTACTGGAGCTTGGTGGATTGGGGCTTACACTGGATCTTTTAAAGCCTTAAAACCCTAAACGTCCCTAAACAGGTGCAAAATAGAGCTGGAAAAGAAAACATCCCTAGACCCTAAACTTTTTAGAGCTCTAGCACGCTGGACTTCTATCCGTAAGCCTTCACATCCCGAAAGTTCCCGCCCTGGGATTCTCGGATGCGCGAGTCGGGACTGCAGTTACGAGCGCAGTTGCAGTGTGCCGCTAGCTGAAAGTCTTGTGGCTGTGCCTGCTTGCTTGATGCTCTTGAGTTTAGAGGTGCAGTTGGACCCTGCAAAACCTCGTTTTCAAGGTTCCCTCTTATGAGTTCCTCATACAAGTCTTTACAAAGGTAGGCTATTTGGGGTTAAGGTAGTAGCTAGAATCGATCTCCCGGGTTAAAGGGGTTCGAGATGTAGAATAAACTTGAATGCTCATGGGACTTAGTAAGTAAGGTTATAAGTAGGTTAGAATTAGGATAACCCCAGTTAGGGGACTTATAACCCCGGTTATAACCTACTTACTAAGTCCCATGATCCTCTAAGTACAATTTCCGCTTGGCCTTCCGGGCTGCGAGTTTCTGCATCGGGAGTTCCTTCTTCTCTGAGCAATCTGCGGTTTCGGGTGGGGCTTGCAGGTTTAGGGACAGTAAACCGTGGCGCCATGGCAACACAGTAGCGAACACCGTATATAAACAGCAGCAGTGCAGTGATAACAGTAGTAGTAGTAGTAGTAGTAGTAGTAGTAGTAGTAGTAGTAGTAGTAGTAGTAGTAGTAGTAGTAGTAGTAGTAGTGGTAGTGGTAGTGGTAGTGGTAGTGGTAGTGGTAGTAGTAGTAGTAGTAGTAGTAGCAGCAGCAGCAGCAGGAGTAGTAGTAGTAGTAGTAGTAGTAGTAGCAGCACCCTTAACCGAGTTCGTAGTGTATACCGCGCCCATAGAAAATCTGCTTGACAGGGAGCTTCTTCCCACTCGGTCCAATCGAGAGGGCTCAAATGCAGAATCTTTGGCTGTTACACGAGGACAGATCCATAGAATCAGCAAGGACAGAAGCTTTCATTGCAGTATTCAGTATGTCAGCAATATTCACCAACATCTTTCTGGCTATCGGAGCACTCCGCAACAGTAGCTATTCGATATGATGATTATATAACCGCCACAGTCGAGTGAAAGTTTGGCACGATGTCGAGATCTAGTCTTTGACCTTGGCTCAGGACCGCACCCGAGTGCTTGCGGCCGTGAAGCGCGATTGGCAGGCACCCACTCTGCAGCATTGAGATGGTAACCCGAGCCTGAACACGGCCTAGAGCCTAGAGTCTTATTTTAAGGCCCAGGGTGCAGGTAACAATTGAAACCCCATATCTCATACCCTGAACCTAGACATTTTTCGAGACTTGACGCGCAGCATTGGAATCTTGAACCCGTGACATGCTTTGGGATGTGGGGGGGGGGGGTCAAACCAAGGTGCGTGCTTGAGCCCGTAAGACCATAGTCTCCTTAGGATGTGTTCTTAAATTTTTGTTCATATAAATCCTGTACTTTACCGTTTTGTTTCTGGGATGCAGGGCTTTTCTCCCACAAGTGGTTTTTTCCCTGCATCTGAAGCAGAGAATATTGATGCTTTCTTTTTAGTATGGCTCTAAAGGTGGTATAGACAAAGCCTAAGGCTCAAAATGGCCCAAAAGCCTTATATAATATGGTCTTTAGGCCCAAAAGCCTCAAAATATGAGTCCTTAGAGCCTTAGGGAAAGCCTTCGACTCCTAAACTTCTCCGTGGGCTCAGATCCCCTTGCCAGGCGCTGAAGTACTGCCTGCCCCTGTTCCCGGCCCGGAGTTGAGCAGACTTTTTTTTTAGTAAACGTAGGTTGAGGATTGTTTGAAAAGCCTATGTTTTGAGTGCTTTTGCATAGTGTAGTCTTGGGAAAGAAGAGCTTCGAGTCTAGCACAGCTAATTTCTAACTGTTGAATTCGAACCGTACAGTCTTCAAGAAGAGCTGCAAGCTACAGCAGCTAGACCCCCGTATAGTACAGTCCGTATATCATCACAGTATCACCCTAAACCCTAAACCCTAAACCCTAAACCCTAAACCCTAAACCCTAAACCGTTCCGAAACTCCACTCTTTGTCCGGCTACTCTTTGAAGCTTCCCAATCGCCACTTAGGTTCCAGGACGACTTCGAGGTCGTGGAGCAGGCCGTGGGTTAACAGGGTGTTGCTGGGGTTGGGGTTCAGGGTTTCTAGGATGCCCAGTAGTACCCTTATTCCTTTTTTGTAGTCCTAGGTTCCTTATAAAGTTACCCAATACCGAAAAGAGAGGCCTTTTTGTTCTTAGGTTACTGGGTATCCTAGGTTTAGGAGAACGATATAATATGCAGGGGTTGATAGTTTTGGAGCACAAGGGTGGGGTTAGGGCAAGGGTCTAGGGGATGACGGAAAGCGCCTTGCGCGCTTGGGAGTTGCTGGGGCGTTAGCCTGAATATAAAGGGGGGGGTGTGGGGGGGGGTGCTGGGGCAGCCACCCGGATTTGCAGTATTTCGGGGCCCCCGTGGGCATCATTGGGGTTGTGCGTGCTTCTTGGGCTCCTGTAAAGGTCCCTGGCGGTAAGTTGCGTGCAACATTGGGAGCATAGACGGTTTTTATCGCTATTTACAGTGTTTTTGGCTAATGTTGGACACCTCGCGGGGCGGCCCCCAGCCCCCGCAAGGCGAGCATCATCAGCATCAGCTGGGCAGTGTCGTCCACGTTCGTGCGCACGTCATGAACTTCAGCTGGCGCGCTTGGCGCATGTCGCGGGGAGTCCCGGGGCCCAAAGCATCCTGAGCATCATTGGCGCTTCGTTTCTGCTGTGCTGGGGCGTTAGGCTTCGGGTGGGGGGGGGGGGCTCTCAGGAATGAGGACTGGACAAGGGTACTGGGCATGGGTTCCCTATCGTAGTTCTGCCCAACCTTTGATGTATTCCTAGTACGCCAGTGCTGGGGCCTTGGTCAAAATTCTGCGTAGCTTTCTCTCGAGAGAAACATGATGGCTGCGAAAGCATTGCTATACTTTTTAAGACGTCAGGAGAGGCTTGTGACAACCGATAGGGGCGCTGGACTAGCGGACAGAAGGCAAAAGAATGGCTTTAACCTTTATGTGGGCTTTTTGCTCTTACGTTTATTCAGTTGAGAATCCTTGATTTGAAGGTTTGGCTCCGCACAAGCGTTCCTGTTGGTAGGTTACTTCGCGGACGTCGTGTTCTTGAGAACAACTGCTTCGCATGACTGCTGCTGTTCGTGATGATCAGGACACAGAGATGCATACGCAAGTTTTGCATGGCAGTACCACGTCATCTTAGCCCAGGCAGAAACGGGGTAGCAAGCAGCCCAGAGCAACAGCATCAGCAGCAGCAGCATCTCAACTGCTGCAAGTGGGAAGTCTTCGGTGTCCAGCCCAGTCGAGTGTGAATGACCGCTACCTGCCGCGAGGCAGGACGGCGCCAAGAGCTTTGCAGGGTTTCTTTTCGAACTTGGGGCCTATCGTTTCGACGCGCGAAAGGTTCCTTATAGGGCTTGGGGCTTACCGGGGCATGCATCGGCTCCAACTATCAATCCCCAGCCGTTGCCTTCAACGGGCGACAGCTGCGTTAACCCAATGGGGCCCGTTTCGGTTCCAACATAATACTTTGCTTGCTTGCTGGTCCGCCGAATTCTGCGGTTCCTAGCCACTCGCTGCCACAAGAGCGGCGCAGACTGAGCACGCGACCCGCCCGGCAGAAACCGGCTGCCACGGTTGGGGGGCAAGTTCGGAACTGTGGACTCAGGATTAGGCCGGACGGTAAGGTGGAGGGACAGGTTCGGGATGTCTGCTCGCGGGCTGGGACTTCAACGGCTCCTCGACAGACGAGAGCGCGCTTTCCGTTGTTTGCCAAGCTGGTTTGCAGGTGGGCTTTCGAAGTGTGTTACCGGACCTCGTTGAATTCGTGTAAAGCTTTCTCTGAGAGTCTGTCATTAGGGGTTAGGCAGCTAAGAAAAGATCATATCAGATGTTTCTAGCGGTTACGCGAGGTCAACACGGTTTGCATACGGATCAGGGCTATAGTGAATTATGGTTTTAGAGGCTTAGTTCTTTAAAGGGTTGAGGATTTGGGGACTCATCTCTTTAGGTTAGGGGCTTCCGTATATGGCTTCTATTGGGGGTCTATATAAGGAATCTGCAATATTTGGCTTCCATAAGGCTTCTGTATATACGCTAAAACGAGGGTTTATTTGTCTCTTGGAACGGTGGTCTTCTGGCAGTTTGGGCCTCAGGACATGGCATTTTGCACGACATCTGTCATCCATTAGAATGTTCACCCGTTTAGGGCTTAGGGTTTAACGACCACTCCCCGAAAGTGAGAAGGTCTCCGTAGTGCACCTTGGGGCCAAGCAGCGTTGAAGCTTGCGGCTTGCATGCGCAGGCCATCCGTGGTGCAGCCGTGGCGCTCAAGCTTTCTGGCTGCGATGCATGGTTGTTGTTTGTATGTGGCAGCGGTAGCCTTCAACAAGGATTGTATCATGGTGCTATCAAAGGGGGGGGGGGTTAGCGCCCCGGGTTCGAGGTTGTCCCGCTACATACTTGTTGCTAGATATGGCGTGCTATGAGGGCTGCGCAGTCACGAGGATGGCCACCTCCGGCGGGAGGTCCGATGTAGAGTCGATGCAGAGCCGATCGAAGCCGTACATCCCTAATTGGTCTAGAGATCTTAATAATCCGATAAAAAACGCGGCTCAACCCTCAGATGCGGTCTGCCCATGAACCTGAGGAATGGTGATGGTCCTCAAGCCAAAAAATCAAGAAAGTTACGACCTCCAAATGCAAGCAACATAAGTACGAGAATGACACCAGGGTTTTGTATATACACACATATGCACGTACATTCACATCACAGTGCAAGTATTGAGCACCTGACGGAGGTGACTTTAACACTGTGAATCAACATCCGTTTTTCGCAGAGCTCATGTCCTGCTCACGATGAACAGTAAGAGTAAGAGACATAAGGTACTACAGTAGTAAGACTCGTAGTAGAGCGAATATTCCTACCAGAGTCATCGTATGAATGATTCGGGGTAACTTGTAATTTCCGTTATTGTTTCAAACAGACCCTTAATCGTAGATAATCTAAAGGCCCGATCGGCACCTACTAGTGATACCGGCTTAGGTTTGCATCTCCTCGGCTGCGCAACCACCGGGCTCTGGCGCAAGAGGCAGGGGGGCCAGGGTTCGGCGCCTGAAGTGTTCCAAAACTCCTCCAGAAAGCCCCGAAATGCCCTGAATTCAGGATTCCTCTTCTGGGGTAAGGGCTTGTTCCGGGCTTATTCCGGGGTACGTTTGGGCCGGGACCCGATACCCTGACCCGACAGAACATGGGCCCAACCATATGCAGAGCTTATGGAAGCGTGTGGGTAGTTGTCAAAAATGTATGATCCTTTTTGGGTACCCTAAATATTAGGTGCCGTACTATACTAAGGACCCAAAAAGTGGCAATAATTTTGACAACCACCCATGTGTTGGTTTCCGCAGTCCGAGTGTGATATTGGAAGTGATGCCTTCCTTTTGCTTTACTGGTTGGCGGGAACAACAGGGCTTATTTCGTAAGCGCGCGGATTCAAGAGTGTGTGATGGGCGGCTTAGATTTCTGTCAAGCGATGTTCAAAAGAAAGTGGAATATTGGATCCTGAAACCAGGGATCCTAAACCCTAAACTGTGTCTCTACACCCAAAACCCATACCCTGAACCACTACACTCCTAAACACAAGACAATGAACACTAGACCCCCTCCCCAGATTACTAAACCCCAAAAGCCCTAAGCCCCTAAACCCCCAAACCCCAAAACCCTAACCCCTTTATGGAACACTTACAGATCCCTTTAAAAGGACCCTTATAGTACCCCTAAAACCCTGAACCCAATGAGGCTGTCTCCCTCGACACCAGCTGCTTAGAGTTCGTCTCCGAAGAACTTCGCGGCTGGGGACGCACTGAGAGGCTTCAGGGGGCTCGGATTTTAGGATTAAGGGGGTTTTACGGGCTAGAGTTTAAAGGTTTTTAGGGGTTAGGGTTTTAGGGTTTAGGGCTTATAGGGTTTAGGGCAAGGCTGGTTTAGGAAGTTAGGGATGAGGTTTTAGGGGTCAGGGTTTAGGGTTTAGGGATTGGAGTTTAGGTCTCAGGGTTTAGGGCTTGGGATGTAGTTCTCCAGGATGCAGGATCAGGGTTTGCGGTTCAGGACGTCGAGTTCAGGATTCTGCGTTCATGTGGGTTTAACCCTAAACCCTAAACCTAAACCCTAAACCCTAAACCTAAACCCTAAACCCTAAGCCTAAACCCTAAACCTAAACCTTAAACCCTAAACCCTAAACCTAAACCCTAAACCCTAAACAAGTTTAGGGTTTGTGGCTTCGGATTAGGGTTTCGGGTTTGGAGTTTAGACTTCAGGGTTTAGAGGACAGAGGACATACAAGGTACTTGAAGGCTCGTGGGACTTAGTAAGTAAGGTTATAAGTAGGGTATAATTAGGATAACCCCACTTAGGGGACTTGCAACCCCAATTATAACCTACTTATAAAGTCCCATGATCCTCTAAGTATACCTAAACTACCCCTTATAGAACCCTTATATTATAAATCGCTAAATCCTAAACCCTTTAAGGAGCTGTTTAAGGAACTCTAAGTCCCTCTAAGTATAGAAGGTTTAGGGCTAAGGCATTGGGGTGTAGCGTTAAGGGTTCAGGAATCCAGGCTGCAGAGTTTGTATGGTTTACAAGTGTTGAGGGATCTTGGGGTTAGGGTTTAGGGTTTAGGGTTTAGGGGTTTAGGGTTTAGGGTTTAGGGTTTGGGGTTTAGGGTTTAGGGGTTTAGGGTTTAGGGTTTGGGGGGGTCCAAAAGATCTAGCAAGGGAGCCTTTGGGTCTGGGATCACAGTGTTTATGATGATTCGGTACCGGGATCCTTACAGAAAACTCCAGAAAGTTGGAATATGGTTTCATGGTAGGATAACCCATAATTTACCATAGAAGGGTTAGGATAATCATATTCCAACTTTCTGGCTTTTACCTTAAGTGGAAGGGTGTTCATTTCTTGGCTACGGTGTTCATGTCTGGTGTGGTGTCCATCGGAGTATTTCGCGCATGTATGGCATCTGTAGCATTTTGTGGCTGGAGTCTACACGGTTAAGGTTCATGCAGAAAGCCTGGAGCAATACGTCTTTGCAGGGACTTGTGTTGTGGTTTCTCAGGGTTTAGTGCAAGTAGGGAGCAGTGTTGTAGCGGTTGTTGAACCCTAAACCCGTACATGGCTTCCAGACATCAAAACACTAAACCTAGCATGTCCGTTGCATGTACCCCGAGATTCATCAAGCTTAGTCCTGCGGTGAGCGTCGCGATGGTTTTTGTCAGCGAAATGACTGGCTTGCGGCTGATAGGCCGGTTTAGCGTGTAGGGATTTTCCCCGTGATAAGTATTTCGAGCCACGGGTATGGCTGTAGTGTTTGGGGGGTTCAAGTGAGGAGTTCGGGGCTTGCGTATGGCTAATATACTGGGAAACCTGGCCTAGTAAAGGTTCTCAACAAAAACCCTGTAAACCCCCACAAGACTGCATCACACCCCATAAGCGCTGCACCCTAAACCCTATAAGCCCTTTGGCGGTACATTATGCGACAACTATAATAAGGAACCCACAACACCCTATTCTAGTCATAAAGGCCCCCACATTGAGCCCAGAACAGTGCGCCCAAACATACTGCGACAGCTCTGCAGCCGAGGTGAAGATGTGGAGCTGATGCGCGAGGTGCGAAGCTCACAAAGTCTAAGGTGTAGGGAATCGGGTTTATATAGGGCTTAGCATGAGTTCAGGGTTTAGGTTTTGGGGATCTTAACCCAACAAATAGCTTTCCTTTTGAAGGACTTGTATAGAAGGAAGTCATATTATAGATAGATGGACCATAAACGATAGATTTCTTCTGGTCCCGGTCAGGTTTGGTATCTCAGCCGCAGTTGATTCTGGACGTACACTGTACATATACACACACGGGTTGAGGTGCTACTTAAGACTGTGGCTTTTTAGGGTTCAGGTGACCCGTAAACCCCACAACTCATCTCTCGAGGCCCTTGTCGAAAGAGAACTTCAAGGGTTTCGTTGTAATGTAGGAGCCTGAAGACTTGCCAATACTATTTTTTGGGGGGGGTCCGTATTATAGTTATAGTATAATATACCCGTTCTTTCTCAATTCAGTGCTCCCTTTCATGTAGATAGTGCAGCACGGAAGCTGCTATCGGAGGCCCGAAAGGAGCTCGAACTTAGAACCACCCCGCGAAGCGATAGAAGAAACAGGGACCCCAAGCGGGTTGTCCTTTGCTGGGATTGGAAAGCCCAATGCCCAAAAGTCTTGAAAGCCCTTAAAAACTTCATCATAGACACCGAAGATGGTCTCGTGTCTTGCAAGCCTGACCGACTGGCCCTCGACCCCTGAACCGGCAAACCCGAAGCCCCCGAACCCTGGACCGCTCCAACCGTAAACCCTTCAAACCGGCGAAACCCTAAGACCCGAATCGTACGACTGTCGCAGACATTGCGCTGGGTTTTCGACTTCGGGCATGTCAAGGGTTCTAGACTGGCTTCGCATGGTGTTCGTAACGGTTGCAGAAGTTGTGATATCGGCTTTGGGGTATAGTGTTTGTTTGCGGCTTCAGCGATTGTTGGACGAATTCCCCTAAACCCACAAACCCCCTATCCCCCAAACTCCTAAACCCAGATGAGGCCGTGTCTCGAAATGCCTTCGCCCTGCGCTTTGCAGGGCCGCGGGCGACAGAATGCAAGGATCATGGTTACAAATTTACGGGTTTGGGGGCGGGCAAGGAGGCTTAGCGCTCAGGGGTTCAGGTTTTAAGGTTTCCGGGCTTAGGGTTAAGACCTGGACAGGTCCAGTCGTATTCCTGTAGTTCTGATATGGCAGTTTTGATCTTCGTTGTTGTCATACTACAGTACCCTGAACCTAAACCCTAAACCCTATTTTGGGGTGTTCCCCTCCACAGCACTGTCATTGACATTGACCATACTCCGGCCACTATTGTGTTTGAACTTGTCGCCATGCCGTTTGGGGTGTTGAGGGTAATGGCAGCCATCCTATCAGCATTATAAGTGCAGTTCGGGTAATGACATCGAAAGTTATGGTCAATAACGACGATGCTGCAGACTTTGATGACAAAGAAGTAGCGAACGCAGTCATGGTGATGAGGATAGTGATCCTGACGACGATGAGATAGCGTCATGTTGTCATCACCACAATGATGCCGCTGCCCCTGATGACTAGTGATGAGAATCATGAACATACCAACTCACTTGGTGTTTCGAGTCAATCATGGCTGGGACATGTCTGAGAGCACCTGTCGAAATTTGATCCCTTTGAGTTGCTAGAGCAACAGTTGTTGCTGCTTGTAACTGCTGCCTCCTGCTCCCACTGCTCCTGCTGCTGCTGCATGGTGCTGCGCCCGCCGTCGGCTGCAGCAGCAGCGACTGGTGAAGCGACAACCACAAGGTTGTTGACGAGCCTAAACCCTAAACCCTAAACCGATAGTGGTGGTCATGGTTTGTGATGGTGATCATGGTGATGCACTGCTCGAAGTGCGGACGCTAGGAGTGGTACCTCCTACGACGACAGCGCAAACATGAATCCCCAACGTCTCCTATCTATTTCAAAGGGCGCCTTGTGGCCTTTACATTCGTTCGGATAAGTCGTGGAAGGCCGCTAGCAGGTGCAATTCCATACGGGTCCATGTACCTATATAGTATACATGCTGAGACGATTTTTTGGGTTTGGGGGAACCTTCGCAGATGGCAGCTGGGCCCGGGGCTTCGAAGATGGGAGGTGAGCCCGGGAAGATGGGAGGTGGGCCGCCGGCCAAAGCAGATCCGTCTTCGGATGAGGAAAGTGAGGTGGCTGAGGCGGCTGCACCGAGCAAAGCGCCAAAGCGAAAGCATGGCGAGGACGAGGTGAAGAAGACCGAGGTGCAGCAGATGCAGAGGCCGGCCGAGCCCCAGAAGCCACCCACCAACCTCGCACGGCGGGTGGGCAAGTTTCGGCTGGATGTTGGGACGTTGGAGATTTTCGCGAAGATCACCCCCTTCGATATCCCGCATCCCAAAGCTGCGAAGGATGATGCCAAGATCGAGGAGACGAAGTCTGTGGCCGCCGCGAAGGAGGTGGTGAAGGACGAGGGCGAGGTGAAGGGCGAGCCGGCCAAGGAGATCACATATGCAGGTGGGCTCAATGGGGTTTCGGCACTTGATCCCTTTGGCCCCATGTACCCATAAAGTACACACTCAGGCCTTAAGGTACCTAAAATAGGAACCGCTTTCAGGCCTAAGTACCCTACCGTAAACCCCTAAACCTTAATTAAACCCTAGCCCTACTGACAAACCCAAACCCCTCCCCCCCCCTTGAAGGCTCATGGGACTTAGTAAGTAAGGTTATAAGTAGGTTATAATTAGGATAACCCCACTTAGGGGACTTATAACCCCAATTATAACCTACTTACTAAGTCCCATGATCCTCTAAGCCGACAAGCCGGTGGGCTAAGAATTGCAGGAGCTGGTCTTGGACGCTGTGCGGGCAGAAGGCCTCCGCCAGTCCTGGTAAGCCCTATACCCTCAACCCCTCCGCCAGTCCTGGTAAACCCTATACGAGCCTTGTAAAGCTATGCAGAGCAGTTGGAAGAACAGAAAAGCCTGATTGAAAGCCTTAAGCCCTACTCAAACGCTTTTGTGGAGCTGTGGGAGGGAGGGACTTCTGGGGTTTAGAGCGGTTCATAATGAGTTTAGACGGGGCTTCAGAATCTTAGACTTGGGTTTGTTTTGACGGGTCCTTCAACTAGGGAGGCAGGCTACGGCTACTTAGACTTAGAAATTTCGCAGTTAACTAGAGTTTATGCATTGGCCCAGGGTGCTACATATTTCCTGCATCTCACGCAATCCCTCAGATAACGATTCTCAAGAGTAGATCCTGAACTCCAGGAAACCTCACTGAGGAAGCCCAAAGAGATTCAGTTCCGAATCCGAAAAACGCTGTGCCCGCCGAGATGTGTTTCATTGCCTCACCGCTGTCAGCCAGGTTCCCTTGTACAGAGACCCTGCTGGTGCATACCGATATGGCTGACTTTCGCACAGGGTGCTCATTGGAGATACTGAAGGATTCGTCGACATGTCGCAGGCACGGAGAGCGTGGCGTGCCGCCAGCGCTTGCACCGCCAAACCATGCTGTAGCAAACACACAGCTGCCATGAGTTCTGTCAAGACGCATGTATTCATGAAGCCCTGTAAGAGGACATATAGAGCTGTTGAACTGCGAAAGCCTGTACAACCCTTCCTGAACCGCAAAGAACAAAATCCACTGTGCCTGTGATTCCCAAGGAACCAAACCAACAACATGTTGTCTAGGTATGGCCCTGCTGTATGCTGGACCCGAGATGCGAGCTGACCGCGAGGTGCGGGGTAGAGTAGTTTGCACCGTTTGTGTGTTATTGGTCTTTGAGTTTTATTTGAGGCGTGGCTAGGGCAGCAGTCCGGCGTTAGGGTTTTAGGGCGGAGCTCGGGAATTGCTTTTGGCGTTGTGTCCCGGGCTTGTGGGAAATCTCGGGGTTTAGGGGCTGTCATCTTGAACATGTAGGACTCGGTATTTAATTTAGGATTTCAGGGTTTCGAGTCATTGGCAGGCAGAGGCTGTTTTTGATTGATTGCTATAATTCGTGTTAATACTAATATTATAGGGTAGAAGGGATTTCCAAGCTCAGAGGAAGACCCCAATGACCACATAGTAGGCTGACGTCAGAAGCAAGCACTTTCCGCATCCCTTGAAAGCCAGGGCTGTGATTAACACCAGCAAGGAGCTTATGGGATATAGGGTGAACGGTTAAGGGTTTAGGGTCTGGGGTGAAGGGTTAAGGGTTTAAGCTTCGAGGTTTAGGAATTTGCGGTGTCAAGTTTAGGGCTTGCTGGGTAAACTTGCCTTGTGATGGCACGAATGCATTCGAGCACTGTGATATATGTATGTGTGTATATATATATATGTCTATAGATAGGTATAGATGCAAATATCGATATATAACATATACATATACTTATCTGTATACATATCCGTATGTGTATATATATATATATATATAACCCTGGACCCCAAGACAAAAGCCCGAGACCCTGAACCCATGGACTCGTAGACCCTGATCAAGCTGATTTGGAAGGTCGTCCTTGCCGCTGTGCGACAGGACGGCTGTGCGCTTCTGTGTGCCTCCCAGGCTGTCACTAGGGTTACTTGAAGGCTCATGGGACTTAGTAAGTAAGGTTATAAGTAGGTTATAATGCGGGCAACCCCAGTTAGGGGACTTATAACCCCGCTTATAACCTACTTACTAAGTCCCATGATCCTCCAAGTAGGGCTTGTCGGATTACCATTTTGTTTGATCCTCATTATCCTTGTTCTTGTTATCCTCATTTCTATTATACTTGTTATTAACGTGGTCTATTTTAGTTGTAGTATTGTTACAATAGGATAGAAGGGGGTTACAAGCTCGAAGGATGGATGCACAGGTTTAGGGGTCTAAGGTGTTACTATTACAGCTTGACACGCGAGCCAAACCTCAACTCAGGGCTAGTGATCTTCTCGTTGAGGTAGCGGCTGCGTATCTGAGGCCCCAGAGCCTCAAAGCCTGACAGCTAAACCCCCTGAAACCTCAAAATGCGCCAGAAAACATTCGCGCGAAACCTGAAGCCCTAAACAGCGACCCCCTGAGACTGCAACGCTTAAATATGCTAGACCCCAGTCCACAGCGTCATTCAGAATAACCTTGGCCTGATACCCGCAATCATGCAGCCGGTAGGCTCCATTAATTGGCAACGGTAACAACATCACGCTAATGTTTTTAAAAAAACATAGGTTTTTTTAGTTTTTTGTAGCATATGTTTTAAAAAAGAACCTATGTAATTGTGATAGGGCTCTCGGGTCATCAGCATCCGTACAGTGCCATGCACCAATAGCCAATAGCAGCCTGCCGACAGACAACCGAAACCACCAGGTTTAAGCGGTTTAGGGTTTAGGGTTTAGGGTGATTCGAGACATTCCAGATGTTTGAAGCATCAGTAGGCCGGGCAGAGCACGAGGATTATCTAAAGACCACCGAAATAACTGCTTTATCTTGGCGTTGATGTTGCGAGATACTTGCAAGTCTCCTACTCATTCGGAAGCCCCCGTGCACTGAACGACAATCATGACAGTGCACGTCTCACGTCGCAACGGTCATCATCGCGATATGCAGATTTGTTGGTCTGAGGGGAAACAATTGAGATGCTCCATCATGTCCTTACCTAGGTTACAAGCTGGAGAGCTCGTGTAGAGGGATACTATGTCATGATGTGCCCCATAGTTTCAAAGCCCTAAACACCCGAGTGCCAGAAGCTAAGAGTCTTAGGCCCTAAGACGCTACCTGAACGCCTACCAGGTGTAAGGGGATACCCTAGACCCTCAGGCCTATACTAGACTCTGCAGTTACAGTCCACAGCCAACCTTTCTCTGGGCTTTGGGGTTTCAGTTAAACCGTGTTTTGGGGCCCAACCAACCCCATTGCAGGCTCTCCGCATGAATCGCGAAGTTGTGCAAGAGGCGAGGGATTCGCTGTGAGGCTTGAGGTTAAGGCTTTACGGCTTTTCTGGGTGGATGTTTTGCATCTGGGGCGTGGGCATGTGATCGTGAAAAATGGAAGTTTGGTTTGATGACTTAGCAGCTGAGTAGGTAACTCTCACTTTTTGGGGGTTTATAAAATCTTGCCATAATTCGATTGGTTACCTTGTTTGGGGGCTAAGGTATGCAGCCCCTCAGATGATATCCACGGACCTAGGAGACAAGGAGCCTCGTTGCAATATTGCCCAGCCACTGCCCCAAGACTTACGCCCACAGATAGATGTGTAAATATATATATATATATGTACAGTATATACACACTCGTTTGTGTATTAGTCTTACTTCCGTTAATCTGCTGATGTTTGCATTAAAATCGACATCCCTTTGTTTCTTGGCTTGCATGCTCAAGAGAGGCAAAAGACGACTTAGCCCCTTGTTTGGATTCGTCGATCTTCGTAATTATCTGCACATCCACAAGCAGGCATGATGCGGTGCCCCTGAACCCCTATAGCCCGTAAACCCTACACCCGAAAGCCCTACACCCTGGGACTTTGCATATGTGCCCTGCCTTGCATATTTACCCCCTGCAGAGGCCGTGCGGCAAAATGGCCTGGCGCTGCAGCAAGCTAGCGAGGCTTGGGGCGTCACCTACCTTTGGTTAGTAGGGAATGGAGGAATGGGGTACAATTAGAACTACCATTTTCCCATTCCCTACTAACCAAAGGTAAGTTCGGGGTCATCGTAAGAGTCAGGGCGATTATGGGCAACAAAAGTCCAAGAAAGCACTTAAACCTAAACTATCGAAACCTACCCGCTCACAGGATTACTTAGCTGTGCTGGATTGGTGTGTAGGTGTGTTTTTTTGGGGGGCCTATGTATCTATATACATGCATATATATATATATATATATATGTGCTTCAAGTTTCCATGAAGGCTTAGTGTACCGCTGAGGCCGCAAGCTTCGGTTTGGGTTCGGGCTTTGTGGAATTGGATTTGGATTATGTGGGTTTAAGGGTTGTGGGGTTGAAGAACGTTGGGCTTTGAGGTCATTACCGCTTTGGGTGTTTAGGACCCAGTTAGAGGAGCAGCAGCAGTGGCAACAGTAGTCGTGATGGCAGTGCGAAAGCTCGAGATCGAGTGGCGTTTGTGCTGGCAGGCATTCGCAGTACATTCCTGCTGGCTCCTCACTGTAAGTATCTTGCAAAACTCCCAAACCCCACCTTGTTATGGAGGCCATTTGGAGGTTCATGGCTAGTTATAAGTGGGGCTTATAAGTAGGGTAACTATACTTGTATCCCATATTAGGGGACTTACAACCCCACTTATAACTACCCATGAACTCTTCATCGAAATCCCGACCTTGTTCTAGAACCCTGGCAGAGAGCCCTGACAGAACCGAAAAAAAGGAACAAGGACCCTGAAGAACCTTGAAGGGATCTATAGGGTTCTTTTAACTTTTAAGGGTCCTTCCAAGGGTTCCTTGGGATCTATAAGGTTCCTTTAAGGCAGTGAAGGGCTCCTTAGAGACTCCAATATCCCTTAATTAAGGGTTTAGGGTTTAGGGTTTAGGACCCCTAAATCATATTAAAGATCCTACTATAATTTAAGGTGTCTTCCTTAATTAAGGAATATACCTTAAATCAGGTTAAGGATCCTACTATAATTTAAGGTGTATTCCTTCATTAAGGGATGTTGGAGTCTCTGGGTGGGAGCCTTTGGGTCAGGAGCTCCAAGCAGACCCCGAGCTGCGGCGCGAAGCTGAAGAGGTGGTGTGGGGCTTTGCTTAGAGGATCACTGGGACTTAGTAAGTAGGTTCTAATTGGGGTTATAAGTCCCCTAAGTGGGGTTATCCTCATTATAATCTACTTATAACTTTACTTACTAAGTCCCATGAGCCTTCAAGTGGGGTTGTGGGTTCAGGGTTGAGGCGGTTTAGGGTTCAGGGTTTAGGGGTTTAGGGGTAAGGGGTTTAGGGTTTAGGGGTTTATTTAGGGGTTTAGGGTTTAGGGGTTAGGGGTTTAGGGTTTGACTGTGGGTTCAGGATGAAGGTTTGACTTGAGGTTTTGGCTCTTAGTAGAGCAATAGAAGCCTAAATATTTATCAACGCTGTTCCTTTGGATTCGCCAGTCAGTACATAACAACAGTATTCCCAACACCCTCTTCGATGTGCTCAGCCTTATATATATATATATGTATATATATATATATATATATATATACATATACATATATATATATATATATACATATATATAAGTCTCCATTCATAGTCGCCAGTGCCCGCTTTTTGGCTTAGTTTAACAAAGTTGATCGTTAGGGTGCCAAAAGGCGTACCACATTGGAGACAGTATTGTAGTCCTTGCTTTCGTTTAATGTAACCAGTTCGTAGTTAGGATCCTACGACAAGGTAACCCAAAACTTGGAACGACATTGGAGAGACTGTAGGTAGGGTTTCAGGGCGCTGTTGTTAGACTCAGGGGCTGTCGGTGTGCGTCAACTGGGCAGTTCGGATACATCGAAGTAGAAGCAAGAGGAGGGGTGTGAGTTTAGAGTTTAGGGTTCAGAAGTTGCGGTTTCGGGTGTAGTCTTTGGGGATTTTAGGGTTTAGGGTATAGGTTATGCCCTAAACCCCACATCGACCCTTAACCACTTCGAACTCTTCCGATCTCTTGGTGTCCGGTGCTCCTTACGTCCCTTCCTCGTTGCTGACTCCGTTTTTTCGCACTTGCAGCCTTTGCTCGTGGCATTGCAAGCTGAGTACGTGAGGCATGAAGTAAAGTGAAGATAAGTTTTGACTTGGCATGTGCATTTTCGGCTATAGTGTTTGCAGTGCACATGTCAAAGTCCCACACCCCAAGCCCATAAACCCTCAAGCGCTGATTCCATAACCCAGATACCCTAAACCAGACGAGGCTTTACAAGACTCAACAGAAACCCTATAAAGCTATCGCTGAATATACCCTGAACACCCCCCGCGCTGGTTTAACCACCCCTAAGCCCCAAACCCTGAACCCCAAACCCTAAACCCGAAACCCCAAACCCTAAACCCTAAAACCTTAAACCCTAAACCCTAAAAACCCTAAACCCTAAAACCCTAAACCCTAAAATCCTAAAACCGGACTCGGATTCTTCGGAGCCCCTGAGAAGGCAGAGTCTCGCCTGGGGCATCCGCGCCGGCGCTTGGAAAGCACGGAGAAGGCGGGGGGGGAGGGTGCCTTGGGATGTAGGGTGTAAGGTTTAGGGGCTTAGGGTTCAAACTGAAAATCCTCAAACCTTGAAGCCCTAGCCCTGAACCCTAAACTTACTTCGTAAACCCTGAAGCCCTGAACTCTGAAAGTCTTCAAAGCCTGACCCCGTAGAGTTGCAGAGACCGTGTGGATAAACGGGGCGGACAACCAAAACAAGCCTAGCCACTGAATTCTAAGTTTCGTGACGACATGTTTAGAGTTTGGCTTTCGCAGATAGACAGACAGACATATAGACAGATAGACATTGGGTACGGCCCAACACTCAGGAACAGTTGGATAATACTCATAATATAGATATATAAGGCCCTTAGTAGTGGCCCTTTTATAGACTGTTACTGTATGGGGGGCCGTACCCACGATAAACAGATAGATATAGAGGGAGAGAGCTTTCATACACCATATGTATGGTGCTCGTCTTTTAATGTTTGAGCTGCATACATTGCTGCAAATGCAAAAAGAGGCTGCAGAGACCAGATGTGCGAGTGGCTCAGATGAGCATCAGATATGAGCCGAACCGACGTTGATGAGAAGTTCAACCTGTCCGACGGTTGATGATATAAATTCTGCATGACCCATAATAAGGAATATACCAGAATTTCCATAGTTTGGGGTCCTTCAAGGTCATGCAGGATTTATATCATCAACAGGAGGAGCAGCTCAAGGAAGCTTTGGCTTAGAGAGAGTTTGTAGCAGTGAAGAGCAGAGAAGCTGGTGACCGCCACATGTGGGCGGAGGACGATCATACGAATGTGAGTGGCCTAAACACCAAGCCTTAAACCCTGCAAGGAAAACAGGTAGCACTCATGGACTTAGAAGACAAGTGCTTCGCCGAAGTTTGCAAACCCTGAACCTTAAACTGGAGTCAGAACAGCGAGGCGTACATCAATCTTAATGAAAAGAGCCCTAAACGCCCAAACCCCAAACCTCAAAACCCACGTCCCAAGCCCCCGAACTCCATTCCCTAGACCCCAAAACCCTAGGCCCGTAGTCCTTGAATTGGAAGCCCTACTTGGAGGTTCATGGCTAGTTATAAGTAGGGTTATAAGTCCCCTAATAGGGTTTATAGCTATGGTTACCCTGCTTATGACCCCAGTTATAACTACCCATGGACCTCCAAGTAGGCCCTATACCCTATACCCCTACAGAATCCCTATAGATCCCGTCAAAGCGCCCTAAAACCCTAAACCCTAAACCCTTAAAGGAACCCTTGTAACTACCCATGAACCTCCAAGTACAAAACCTGCTGCGACTCGAGGAGCATGGCCGCCCAAAGACCACTTGCTGGAGCCAGCTGCTGGGCCCCCACGGGGGTTCAGCGTTTAGGGTTTGGGGTTTAGGGTTTTGGGTTTGGGGTTTTGGGTTTTGGGTTTGGTTGTTCGTGCTTTTTGTCTAGGGTGCTGGCGCTCAGGTGTTTAAGTCTTGGGATGCTTAAGAATATTCCAATATATCATATGATATGATATTGCGTTTTTGATCTAATCTTATACTATTTGTAATACTATGTCAGGTTAGAGTAGATTAGATTGTACGATATTTCATTGCATGACATTACATGATATTGTACTTTTTTATATAACGTATGGTATATTACACTATATCATACCTTATTATGCTTTCTTAACGTTGAACCTGGAGTTTCGCTGGCAGGTTTCGGCAGTGTAGCGACCTCGCAAAAAAGCAGGTTGCCCTGATAGAGTCTACATTGCATGGAGCATCCACCGGATAGCGTGGAAGCAGTTATTACGACTATTCTTTGGGTTCCTTATTCAGTCATTACAGTTATGCTGCAAAGTATGCCAAAACCCTACTCAAGTTTTTTAAGATAACGTTTGCCGTGCCATGGTTTCGGGCTCCTTTTTGAGATAAAGGCATGCAGCTCTGTGCCCCTATTAGGTCTACTGCCTTGAGATGTTGGTTGGGATCGCCTGGTATTTGTGGGCGAGGTTGTGAGCTTTGGACTGTAGGGGTTTAGGGTATAGTTTTTTTGGCATGTTTTAGGGTAGGGTTTCAGGACTTTAGGGTTGTAGGGTTTGCGGTTTGGGGTTCAGGGTTTTGGGATTTAGGGTTCTTGGGGTCTACGCTACCCTTAACCCGGCAACACTGAACCCTAAACCCTATCTTAGGGTGTCATTCACATGTCCAAAACCGGTCCTGGCCGTGATCCTCGGAAAGAGATACGATCTTATGGTATATTACAGTTGGTTATGGTATGTTATGGTTATGATGGTAATATGTAGTATATGATGGTATATCATGATATATTATGATGGATTATAGTACATTGTAGTCTAGTATGTTATATTGTAGTGCATTGGAGTATATACTAGCATATGATAGGACCATGACCCAGCCTGTAGAAATATGAGCACTTCACTGCTTGCAGGGCTGGAGGAGTTTGCGGAATGACTTCCTCTGTCAGATTTTGTCACCACTACAACACGCACTCACCAGAATACGTGTCTCACGTGTGAAGTCTTATTCTGAGTCTAGTTAGAATATATGCCCGTAGGAGGATTCCCCAAAACCATGAACCCTAAACCCCTAAACCCTAAACCCCATGAGCCCTAAACCCCTAAACCATGAACCTTAAACCCTACACCCCAAGACCATCAAGCCTAAACCCCTAAACCATACACTGAACCCTAAACTCTAAACCCCAAAACCATGAAACTTAAACTCCTAAACCCCTGAATCTTAAACTCCGGCCCCAGGGGGACCTCCCACGACTTCATCTCTCCCCGGCGACAGCGCTGCGAGGGGCTCCTTGTCTGGCAAAGCTTATTGTTTCGGAGTCAAAATTTAGGCTTTGGGGTTTAGGGTGTAGGGTTTGGGGTAGGGTTTCGAGTTGGAGTCAATATTTAGGTTTTAGGGTTCAGGGCTGTTTAGGTTTGGAGTTTAGGGTTTAGGGCCGTTTCGGGTTTAGGCCAAAACTGCGCAGGGTGGTGGGGAAGCCCTGTTTGTTTCAGGCTTCAGGTTTGAGCATCGCGAAGTATTATATTGGCGTCAGACTATGCGGCTTTTGAAACTTAGGGTTTAGGGTTTAGGGCTTAGGGCGTGGCCTGTAAAAGAAAGACACGAAGGACGTTATGTTAGCCCTCTGGCTTGCATTAATAGTTATTAATTTAGGTGAAACTTAGACCCTAAACCCCTATAAACCCCTAACCTCTAAATCCAAACCCCTAAACCCTAAACCCCTAAACCCCAAAACCCCAAGCCCTGAATCCTAAGCCCCTACAAATGCTGAGCCCTAAGACCTAAATCAAAGGTGCAGTACACTTTAAAGCAACCCCAAACCCGCCATTCAGAGCCCGGAGGCTCCAGCGGTTTACGGTATTATGGGCTTAAGGGGTTTAGGGTTTTAGGGGGTTTAGGGTTTTAGGGTTTAGGGTTTTAGGGTTTAGGGTTTAGGGTTTTAGGGTTTAGGGTTTTAGGGTTTAGGGTTTAGGGTTTAGGGTTTTTAAGGGCCTAAGGCTTTAAAGACGTGGTAGGCTTTACGGGCCTGGTGGCCTTGATGGGCCTTGTAGGTTTCAAAGGATGTCTGGGCTGTATAGGGTTTAGGGTTTAGGGCCTGGGTCTTGAAGGTTTTGTCGGCTGCAAAGGCTTTTGAAGGTTCAGGTTCATGAGGGCTCCATATGATAGAGATGTTGATCACAGCCTAACTGTTTCAACTTTCGGACTGTGAGGTCCGATGGTAATGAGCAAGGCATCTCCGAGAACACGTTCAAAAAATTGGTTCGGCCCGGAAACGGTAGCACAAGGCACTCGTTAATAGATTCAACGAGTAAGCATGGGGTTTGGGGGGTGCTTGCAGAAGCATGTAAGATTTCAACAGCAATATTCAAAGCCTTGCACGAGCTTATGCAGAGCTGATAAGTACGTCCAGGTACGCCCAGCAGCCCACCACGATCGTGGCCACGCTATAGCCGTGCAGCCTCCAACTTCTCTGTTGTTGATCCCCACAGCTCTAAAGCTGTTACTGTAGGGACCTAAATAACTACCAATACTATTTTGGGGGGTTCCTTCTTATGATTATAGTATAATAATTTGCGCCTAAACCCTATTCTAACTAGTAAGGCTCCTATATTAAGCCCAGAAGCCTTGAACTCAAAATCCTGATGCACGCCAGTGTTGGGCTTGTCTTGGTGGTCACGAAGCTGTGTGCAGAGCTGGTCCAGGGCACCGTTTGTAGATCAAACAAAGACGTCCACGACCTCGCCTTGTAACTCATGTATAATGTAGGTGTCTGAACAATGAATGAAAGTATTCGTGCCTCGTCCTTCCTTCGCACTCGTAGAATATAACACAGGCATGTTGATTTCAGAAAGGTGCTTGCAGTACCCTAAACCTAAACCCTAAACCCTAATCGCCAGCCTCGCGTCTGAAACCCTACAAGTCACTCAGGCTCTTATAGTCGACTGTGTCCGAGGGCCGAAATCCCAAAATCGAGAGCTGTGTAGGCAAGCTTATCCTTTAGTTCTGGGCACATGATGTAACATCACTGCAAAGTTGTTCACTTTCGTAACCGTCTATAAGCATGAACATCTACATGGCAACCACTATACATACATACATACATACATACGTGCATGCATGCATACATAAATATGTATCTACGTGCATGCATGCGTATATGTATTTGTAGATATGTACATAAGTGCACATATACATCTACAATCATATGTACGTAGATATGTACGCATGCGTACACAAATCTATGTATATATGTGTATGTGTGTGTATATATATATGTATATATACACATGTATGAGCATGCAAACATACCAACGACGCATAGAAACAAGCATACATCCACATATACATACATATGTACATACATACATACATACATACATACATACATACATGCACGTGTACATAGAAATGGGGGCAAGAGCACAAACGTACTCAGCTTCATGGCCGTCAGAGCCAGCAGCGAATTCGGAATTCAACTGCCTTGGCGAACCTTTGAACAGCGTGGCGTAAGCAAGACTTTCCGACCAAGACCGAATGTTATGCCCTGAGCCGCAAGCCTGACGAGTGGCTCCCTACAACCTCGTTCTGGACACCGGCGAAGTAGCATCCTCAACTATCGTCTACTATACCGCAACGCCTTATTCCAATCATCAAGGTACCTAAATCCCAGATCACCAGGGACAGTGACGGTCTTGTTACCCAAACCCCTACTGAACTGATCAAAAAACCCTAAACCCTATATCCTAAACCCTAAACCCTATATCCTAAACCCTAAACCCTAATGCCCTAAACCCCGAATGGCTCACCAGGGAAAGTTGCGGAATCCTCGTGAGCTCCCTGTCGATATCACCGGACCGCTGCTCTGCGAGTCGTAGAAATCCCTGAACAAAGGGGGTAGGGTTTAGGATATAGGGTTTAGGGCATTAGGTTTTTTTTTGTGAGAACAGGCAGAACCCTTGCGAGTGCGCACAGGCATTAGGCTTTAGGATTTAGGGTTATCATCTAACATTGGATTTGGCTTTAGTGTTTCGGAAGGAGCACTTGAGCTCTTAGGGTTCAGGGTCTAGGGTGAAGCTTCAGCAGCTCGACCCTGTAAGGTGTGAAGAGCTTGCAGGTGTAGTTTATCGTAACTTGAACGGTGGTGGAGCCCTTGTGGTTAGTCGTACAATCATGCTGGAGGTATACCCAATCCGATTTTTGCAAGGCCTAATTGGGCAGAACCCTAAACCCTGAACCCCCTAACCTAGACCCCCATGGCGGAGAGGATTTTAGAAGAGGCGAGCTTTGGGGGCGCATGTATCCGTAAGGATGCGAGAATGTTGACCTGGGACCTCTATGCAACTGCCCATGGTTTCGGGTGTTTTTATGGGCATTGAGTTCATCTTCAGTGGGTTTTATAAGGGATCAAAGCCGCAGGTCCTGAAGCCAGCGGGTGTGGGGTAAGGATCGAAACCCCAAGCTCTAAACCCCAAATCCTAAACCCCTAAACCCCTAAACCCTGAATCCTAAACCCCTACAAACCCCAAACCCTAAACCCTGGGTTTAGGGTTGGATTTAGTTGTGGAGCCTCAAGGGTTTTGTCGATTCAGGTGCGAGGCTTGTGGTTTGGGACTTGGGGTTGCGGGTGTAGGGCTGTAGTAGTTACTACTTAGAGGATCATGGGGCTTAGTAAGTATGGTTATAATTGCGGTTATCAGTCACCTAAGTGGGGTTATCCTCGTTATATCCTACTTATAACCTTACTTACTAAGTCCCATGAGCCTTCAAGTAGAGCCTACGGTACGTAGAACCACACACCCGTTTTTGCCAAAGGGCTTAGGGTTTAAGGTCGTACGTGCTAGGCCGCTAGGCAGCATGAGCCGGAAGCAGTATCGCTGGGGGCTCGCAAAGCCAGCTCTCACGAATAACAGCGTCGCGGGAAGACAAGCTAAGCATTGCTGCTTGGCTTTCTGCAAAAAAAGGAAACCCGGAACCGTAAACCCCAAACCCTAAGTTTATAGCCTAAAGCGCCAGGAACAAGTAGTTTCAGGCTGCGCGTGTGGTCTTTCACACGTGTATGTAATCCTGCGAGTTTGCCACAACATGTTGCTTCGGGTGTACTACAGGGGCCTTAATAATTACCTATACTATTTTGGGGGGTTCCTTATTATACTTATAGTATACTATATCTCCATTCACTCTTCCAATTATTGAGGCCCCTATGTCGGGGCTTAGGGTTGAGGCTCTTTATGTGGTGTACGCACTGTCAAACTGTAAAGCCCTAAAATGTTATAACACTAATAGACTAAAGCCCTCAACCCTAAACGTCTACTCGATCTCCTGCGGCCCGTTTTGCGCATGAAAGGAAGTATTGGACGGCAAAGGCCCCGGGGGTTAGGGTTCAGGGGTCTGAAGTTTTGAATTTTGGGTTTAGGGTAGTTTAGCATTCAAGACGGTTTCGAAATCCTGCAGCATGAGTCGTTTCTCAGCATTTTGCATACATGTCCTGTGCTCAAGTGGCCATATATATATATATATATATATATATATATATATATACAATAATATATACATATATCATATATCACTGTGGTGTAGAAGAAGAACAAGAACAACAAGTCCAGATGCAGCAACAACACATACAACAAAAAATAACATCCAGGACAGTTGCTACCTGCTAAGGCTGCTCCTGCTTCTACTTACTACATCGACACGTACGGAAACTGGGGTTTCTGCTGCTACAGCCACTGCCACTGCCACTACCACTCCGCCACCACCACCGCCACCACCACCACCACCACCACCCCGCCACTACCACCCTAAACCCTAAACCCACCACCACCCCACCACTACTACCACCGTAAGTACTACGCCTGCGCAAGCTGCTAAAGACTCTCAGATCGATAATTGCCACAGTTCGAGATTCATTGAAGTGCCTTATTAGAAAAAACCCATAAGAAACCCCTTATAGTAACCCTTACAGGACCCTCTTTAAGAACCCTTTTAAGGAACCCTATCATCCCGGGCCGTCGGGACTCTTGAGCCATGGACGTCGAAGTGCTGGACGACGACGACGACAATGGCAATGGGGCGCAGTGGGATACGCAGGTGGTGGGAGCAACCCTAAAACTAAGCCCAAAGCCCAACACTTGAACCCTGAAACTAGGACTAAAACCCCAAACTCTAAACCCCAAAACTAAGCCTAAAACAATAAACCCTAAGCCCTAAAAATCAGCCTAAAACCCAAATGCCCCAAAAGCTTTTTGCACCAATGCCCTCAGGTAGCGGAGCTGGCGAGCTTGCTTCTTGGACGGGGCTCTGTAATATAGAGGCCTGATTAATAATAACCAATACTATTTTGGGGGCTCCTTATTATTACACCCCACAAACCTATTGAAATTATTACGGCTCCTACATCAGGGAGTCGAGAGACGTCTGCCAGGGAGGTTGACCCCCCAAATTTAGAGGTTAGGGTTTAGGGTTTAGGGGATTGAAGGGTTCTAGGATGAGGGGGTTGCTTTTCTGACAAGGCACTTGGTTATCAGCACATCAAGCGCCAACGGACGTCCTGCTTGGAGGGTCGGGGGACTTAGTAACCGGATATTTTAGGGACTTATAAGTACCATAACCCCAATTAGGGTCCCTTTTAGGATACTTATAAGTCTACTTACTACCTACTTACTAAGTCCCCCGACCCTCCAAGTGTGGATTGCAGCAAACCCAACATTCTCCGTCGGAGTCAGGTCGGTCTCGGGCTCACGGTTTAGGGGTTTGGGGTTTACGGGTTGTGGGGTTTGTGGTTCTGGGTAGGGGTTGTAGGGTTTAGGGTTTAGAGGTTTAGGGTTTAGGGGTTTAGGGGTTGTAGGGTTTGTGATTAAGTTAAGGGTTTTGAGGTACTTCGTTGGAGTATAGCTCAGACACGAAAGGATATGCGTGGGAATTAGGTTTCTTAGGTAGCTGAGGGCTTCAATAGGAGTCATCGTTGGTTTTCGGTTTCTGTAGCTCACGGAATTATGATTCCATTTCTTGGGCTTGAGGGTAGTATTAGCATGCACGACTGAAGACTTAGGGCTCCAAGTTATTTATATTGCATTATGCCCCCAAACCCTGCTCCTGCTGTCAAGGCCACTATATTGTATGGGCCTATGGATGTCCGGCGCTCGACATTCCACCGATCCCGGTAATAGGAAGGGATGGCTTTCCGGCGCCCTCCTTTCACAGAGTTCTTGAAGGGGTTTGTGGAATGAGGATGGTACTCTCGTGTAGCTATACGAGGAGTCAGACGTCCCCGACATGGTGGTAATGACCTCGTTTTCTCTTACAACCTATAAACCTCTATAAGTAAACTATCCTATAAACCCTAAGTACGTGAAATAAGCTGAAGAAATGTGACCCCGATAGACACCACTGGCCTACCGGATTCTGGAAAGCGCACTATTTTTCGAGACAAAACGGCCTTGGTACATCCGCACGCCTGCTATGCAACAGAGGTTTCTCATCACGCACTCCCCCTCACCCTTACCTCCAAGGCAAGGGTGAAAGTGCCCCGTCACAGGAAAACAATAGAGTACATACTGCTAAACTAGTGCGCGAAACCCCTTCTGTACCCGTGCTTCTACACCGTCTGGCGGGACAAAAACTGGGATATATCCTCGATTCCGAACTCCGGGCTGCTGCCGGAAATCTTTTTAAAAGATAGTTCAAGAAGAGACCCAGCATCCCCTTCAAACACCTAACGAGACCGAAGAAATCCCAACCACGACCGCTCTTCAAGCTGAAATCTCGGGCTGGGGTAACGATTGGTCCCTACTATGCTCAAGACCCCTTCGATCTCGTAGAAACAAGCGCCTTTCGTTGGCATAGTCATGTATCAACTGACGGGCTTCAAACTTCGTCGGAAGACGACGGCTCACTGGCACGCTCTAAACGGGACAAGTAGTCACCAACAAGCCAGTGAAACCGATCTCGTACATCTTCTTCGTAGTCTTCAATGTCGATTGTGTAGCCCGACTTCCAAAGGGAAAACAGGATTCGGTCCCGGTGATGGACCCCTAATGGCAGTGGAAGAGGAACATACCCGGACCCTTCAGTCTGAGCTCCACAATCAACAGTGCCTGTCCTTCCTTTACATCCATGACGCCAAATGGTTCGTCCGATTTCCCAGCACAAAATTACCAGCACAGCCTGACTAATGCCCCACAGCGTAGAACCGTCGCAGCCAACGGAGGTTAAGTCCTCAACTTCACCGCTACGCGTAGCACTACAAAGGGCCTCTGAATGAAGTTCGGGATCTGGAATCTCAACTAGGGCTTCTAAAAACTCAGCGCTTGCGCCCTGAAGAATAGCCCACCAAATCACCAGAATCCAAACCACAATCCGAACTCCCCCGGAAATGCCAACGCTCAACCTTGGCTGCACCTCAGCCTGTTCCACGGACCCCGAACTCGAAGACGCTGCCTGACTTAAATCCCTAACCTCAAACCTGGCTTGCAAAGCAGACCAATCTCCGGAGTTTAAGCCCTGAACCACCCCATCAATCTCCTCACGGGACCAACCTTCCAAAGGTACCGTGAAGACATCATCGGCATAATGCACAGTTAGGCCACCCTCACGCGCTTCGTAGAAGGTAGCTGGCAGCCCTGGACTTTCACCACCCCCGGGGTAGCTGGAAGCTTCAAAACGGACTTCAGAGGTTCCATCTGAAGTTGCCGAAACAACCGACGGCTCCGTAGTGGACGGTCCCTCTTCTGAAGACGAACTATCCGGATCAAAGAGCTCCCTAGCTACCACACCATACAGAACCTCTGGAACTCTAGCGGGATTCTCAGGCCACAAGGGCCTTTCATCTAGGGTAGGGTCATCATCCCGATCCTCCAGACCAGGGTGATTCCCTACTTCTCCAAAAGGGAACTCGCGATTTCCAGTTTGCACATAAGCATCCGCTGCATCAAAACTGCGTGCCCCGTCTGCCACAAACAACGGGCCCGTGGCCCTCAGCCACATAATCATGGCATACAGAGCATGCTCTCTAAAGCCCTGCGCGACAAGCTTCAGTGCACGGATTTCCCTCACTCTCGTTCCTAAGTTCGACAGCAACTCAAACCCAGCAACAGCAAACACACGCCAAAGGTAATGCGCTCGGACTCCTGGGGCCCACTCAATATACGGAAAACCAGAGCCTCGTATCCTGGTCACCTCATCACTCATCCCCGGAATCCCGTTCACTAAGAAATTCTGAACAGCTTCGACCCACTGAGGCCCCTCATAGAGCGCACCATGAGGCCCTTGGCGCAACCAGTCTGCTATCGCTCCATACAGGCAGAGTCTCACAACATTCGCAGTAGTTCGTAGCGCAAAGACACCCGTAGTGCGAAGCCCGATCATCTGAAGTAGAGGTCCCCCTACACTATTGAACATATGCGCAAGAAAGTGCATCTTCAACCAGGACCCTACCAAAGGCCAATCACCTAGGGCATCGCCTTCATCTAGATAATCCTCGTAATACACCCCTGTGTCCTCAAACGCCGCCACTTGCATTCCATGACTGGATGAACTTCCCCCTACCTGAACCCGAGGCTTGGGAACCCGAGGACTAACACCCCTATGCAACCGTCCCTCGACATCGCCGGCACTTTGATTGGACCAGGTATCACGGTCAACAGCTCTACCCGACTCACGTGAAAACCCAGAACCACTGCTTCCCTCGGACTGCCCTTCTGAATGAGCTGGGACTGGAACCTCTTCTGGCCTACTCCCCCTGAACTGGGCCTCTGAATCCGATGGGACTGGAACCTCTTCTGGCCTACTCCCCCTGAACTGGGCCTCTGAATCCGAGGGGACTGGAACCTCTTCGCCACAGGGCCTGAGTCTACCAGGAACCCACTGAAGACCTGCAACCCCCGGCACAACCCTCAGTTCGATCTCCCATTCCTGATTCTCAAAAGCTTCTTGCGTTATCCCCGTGTTGAAGACCTGAAGGAGAACACTCAACACCGGGTGTCGACTCAAAGACACCGCCGCGCCACACAGAAATACCCACTCAATCGCTCGAATACCCAGGCATTCTGCTAGCAGCTCACCGTGCCTAGAAAACAACCCAACCAAATCCTCGAGCCCCGATCGAACCCTAGGTACCGCACTAGGAAACCTAGGTCTATCCGAAGATGAAGAAGCTTCGTCAGCATCGACACCGGTGTACCATTCAGGGATTGGTCCGAAGCGCTGCAAAAAGTTCGGAACGTCTACTACACCTCCTGCGGCAATCTGTTTCCTGAGTCGGGCCCTCTGAACGAATGTCAAACCAGACCGACGTTCTACACTCTCTAGCTTGGCCTGGGCCTCTAACCACTCTGCCTCAGAAAACTCGTCATCCGAAGCTTGGTTCGCCCCGACTTGATGCTCCTCTTCGTGGATGCTACCTTCGCCCTCCTCGGACAACTGATCATCAAGACCTGAATCCCCTGGGAGTTCTCCTACTCCCGTCCTAGGGCCTCTTAGAAAGCACCACGATCCCAACGCACAAACCGCCGTCACAACAACCGCTAATGACCACCACAACCAACCCACTCTATCCTGAAAACCCTGATGGTCCGGCTGTCCCTTCACCTGTGGTACCATAGCCAGTATCGCGAGACCTGCCAGCAGTTCGGCTGAAACAGTCGGCCGGTTGCACATCCCTCGGCTAAAAACACGCGCTACTGCTACATCCTCAGCCTTAGCCCTAGCCGCTCGAATACCCACCAAACTAAGTAGATGCATGATGCGTGATCTACTAAGCGGTTTCGTTCCAAGGTCTGCCACCTGAAAGGTGCCGGGGATGTGAGAGACGCGCAAAACGCCCGCGGCGACTCTCTCTCGGCCCGCGGCCGCTCGCATCTTAAGGTGGCGACTACGCCAGCTCGATCCAGTCGTTTCAAAGGACCGCAAAGCGGCTTCGCTATCGCTGAGAAGCGAAACGGTGGAGTCCGCCTCAATGATTTCTTCGAGCAATGGTTGGATGGATTCAGAGATCTGGACTGCATGCACAAGACACACCAGCTCGGACTCCGCCGAGCTAAGAGTTGTGAAAGCTTGCTTCGTCGTTTCCCACGCAATGGGTACCCCTTGCCATAGAACCACCAAGGATTGCATAGACCTATCCCCACCAGGACTGTGGGAGGCATCGGTGTACACTTCCACTATTTTTTCAGAGCGCGGTAACGACAGCAAGCCGTGATCAGCAAACGGGCTTCCGACTTCGAAAGGAACCTCAATTCCAAAGTCAATCGTTGACCGAAGATACCTCAGCGTTTGCATGCCGACACTAATGGATATCTGAGGGGACTTCGTCGCCTGTTGTCCACAGCGGGAAACCGCGTAGGAGACATCTGGTCTAGTTCTTGTCGATACCCATAGGAGAGCACCTGTAATGGCCTGCGCCGCCTTGACTTCAGAGGGAACCACCACATCAGGAGGATCCGGTTCTACCCACTTGGTAATGGGCACTGCTGCGTCCTCGGTCACGTTGTACCGTTGCAACAGCTCACGTATGTAAGCAACCTGCGCCAACCGGTAGCCAGACTCCGACCTGGAGATCTCCAATCCGCAAAAGGTCACCGCCGAATCTTGAATCCACTCTGGATCCGAAGTTTTCCAAAGAGTGCGAATCGTAGTAATAAACTGCTTGGCCAAACCCGGGTCCGTGAACAACGCCAAGTCATCAACATACACCACCAGGATACCCGTCACCTCGCCGAGCCCTTCTGATGTAACCGGTCGCAGAACCCAGAGAGCATCATCCGACTTAAGTTGTATCAAGCGATAAACCTTCCCGTCGTGGGAAATGGACAGCTTCCGAAACTCGCCATCCCGATACCTTCCCCAATCTCTTGGGGAGGTAGGCAGTCCATAAAGTGCTTTCTTTATCCACCAACGATGATCCGGCTTCAAGATTCCCAACTCCACAAGAAAGTGAGGTGGTTTTACAATGATGCGCTCCTCTGTTCCCTGATTCTCGGTTCGGATAGGAGCATACAGGAACGCTGACTTTACGTCTATTGTCACGCCCACCCAACAAGGGTGCCTGGCTGCGAACACAACCGCAACCTTCACCGACAATGACTCCGCCCCTGAAGCATACAGCTCCTCTCGGGTAAGCCCAAGCTTATCGGTGGGGAGATAGTTACCGCAACACACCGCTCGACAACGCCTCTTTCCTACCCCTGCCTTCCTAGTCAAAACCGCCTTGCCCGGCAACTGAACAATAGAAATCCCCTTCCTAGCCCACTCGTCAACCTCAGAGGCTAAGACCCTATCTACCGCTCGATTAGTTTCCTCAAGGCTGACTACCTCTTCCAAAGCGGGGTCCTTCCACTTCCCAAGCTCTTGCCGAGCTTCGCCCAAGCTCACATTACGCGTTTGCAGAAACTGGTCTCCCCCGGACTCTGGGGTATCGGTTAAAGGAACCTCGACTTCAAGAGCCCTTATGGCTCCAATCCTTTCCTCATACGCCTGATTCTCAACGAGAACCTGTTCCAAGAAGGATCGACGGGCTTCTTCGGCCTGTAGCTGGGATATAACCTGCTCTAGGTACTCCGAGTCACTAGGAGCAATCATTACCTCTTCTGAGAGGGCCTTACAAAGCCGAGCCGTGCCTTCCTGACATTCAAGCCAGCCTAGAATCTCAGACTCCTTACAAACCGGCACTGGCCACTCAAAGGTCCATTCCTCATCACAGGGCAACGAAGCGGCACAGGCCGACACATTGACACCCCAGCCAACTTCTTGATCCTGGGCTACACTACCAACCTGTGCCTTAACCCTATCTACAGGAAATCCCAGATTCACCAGCTCCGCCTCGGATTCTTCCCAGGCTGCTTGAAAATCTCGCGGAACAAACGCTGATACTACCCACCTTTCACCTTCCCACTCCTCTGTCCCATGCCATTGGGTACCAGAAAAGATCGTGAAGTCCTCCTTAAGGTCTCGAACAAAGCCAAATCGTTTGCTTCCATCGGGCAACTCCTTTGGTACTGTACCATTCTCAGATTCAATCCATAAACCTCCTCCCTTAAATTCCCCAAAGGCTCTTGCTACAATTGGAAAGCCAGGGGCATTCCTGAGATCACGGTGCAACGGCATCGACGTATCGCGGGTGACATAAAAGGTGGTCCAACCAACTGCTGAAACCCCTTCCTTAAAATACCCATTCAGGTACTCAACCAACTCAGGGGATCTCTGGGAAAACTTAGAAACCCCCTTAAAGCCCCCCACTGCATATAACCCACACAAGGCGGCCTTCCCTCGCTTCCGTACCAATGCTCTTCGTGCCGCAGGAATATCTCCTAATGCCCTCTGAAGAACCTGTAGACAAACCTCTTCGGAAAACTCTTTTCTATCAATACAGCCCCGAATCCATTCCGAAGTACCTTCCTCCGTGACCTTAGCAAGGCCTCCCTCATCCCCCGCATCATCTTCATAATCTCTACACCCAAAGTCGTCACCTAGGTCCACATCAGTCCAGTCTTCCTTGCAGAAGGCTTCGCACCTCCGGGCATCATCATAGACATCGGCATCATCACCAACATCATGGATCTTTTTAATTTTACCAACTTCAACATCCATTTCAGAAAGCCCGGGTGCCTCAAAGCCCCATGACTCCCCCCCATGCAGCGCATGGAGACGATTACCAGACCGCAACTCACATGGGTGCGACATAGCCGCTAGCACCCTGACTGCAAAATCCGGTGCGCGAGGGGAGCGCTTAGTCGTCAGGCGGAACTTGGGTTTGAGAATACCGCGGGGAGGTTTCAGAGGATACACTGTGTTAGTCAGCATGACTTTCCCTTCCGTCCCTGCTTCAGCATCAGCAGGAATCCACAAAAGATGTCCTCCAGGAGTGTCCGGAGCCACTCCGAGGTAGAACCCCGATACCGTTCGCGTGCGCCATTGAGAATCAAAGCCAGTCGTAAACCGCTTACGTCCATGCACTGGCAACGCAAACGGCAACAGGGGGATCGGCTGTCTGCCCAAAAACTCCGACATCTGGTGCCAGTTGCGCTCTGACGCATGTAGTGCTGCTAGTGGCCAAAAAGTAGTGGGAAACTTGCCCACCTGGAGAAGTTTTCTAACCGAGGACTTAATGTGCTGTACTGCTACTTCCGCTTTGTTCCCCGCCGGTGCATCTCCAGGTGTCCAAGTAGCATGAATCCCTCTATCCCGAAGCCAAGCTACTAACGCTGCCGACTTAAGCTCCTGAGCCCTGTCCGCGTGGTACCTATTAACCGGATAGCCAAATGACTCTAACCTATTGATCATCCTCTGTATCTGGCCTAGCACTTCTCGCCCCTTCTTTGTTCTTAGTGGGGCTGCCAAAAACAACGACCGATACTTCAGGGTGCCTTTAGGTTTGTCCCCTTCCGCCTCAGGAGCGCCCACCTCTGTGTCTTCCGACCGTTTACCCCTAACCCTATGAGTAACCGCCTTAAGATCCGCATCAGAACCAAACAACTCAGGGAAAAGAGTATCGCCCGGCTCTCCTACAGGCAGAAGCTCCGGCTCACCTTCATCTGGAGGCTCGGAAGGACAATAATCGGCCAAATCGGAGGCAACAGCAGGATCCACGTCCGGTCGTGGTGCTGGCATCGTATAGCAACAGACCAACAAATGCCTATATCCCATCCCCTTATCCCGTCCCGACGCGACCGCATCGAAACTCCGACCGGGGATGAACGGTCCCGCCAGATCAAAGCTCGCTGAATACACATTAGTGAAACTACTTCTCCAGTGAGATCGCTGCCGACCCTGCGCCCCAATGCACACCTCACACCCGCGCCTATACGGTACATGGTCGTTAAGTTCGTGCTGAGCCTGGGCTTGGGCCTCCGTCATCTTAGCCAACAAAACCTTACGCTCCGCAATCTCACGCAGTTTCACATGCTCTCTCCAGTCTAACCACTGAGACCTCACTAAACGGGTGAATGCCGCGGGCCACCCAAGTCCCAATGAGCTCTGACCCAAACCGTCTGCAGGATAAACCTCACCATGATCCTTTCCAAACCCACAAACCCTCCTTCCTTGAAGAGCCTCAAACAAAAACCAAGATGTCGTCACCACTTCCGCCGGCTGAACCTCCCGCGATCCGAACCACCCGTGGTCAAAACTGGCAACTTGCAGCCCATACACCTCAATCCAGGCCCGAAGATCCACTGAACCATCCCTGAAACCAAAACCCTTTCTAGGTAGCTCCCAGAGAAAGAAAATTGATGGCAAAGGCTCAGTGTCCTCTGGCAAGCTACTGGGCTCCTTCTGTCGAAGTCTCTCCGCAGCTTTAGCTAGAGCCCACTCGACTAACTCCTTTGGATCACTTATACCCTCTAGTACAATCTCCTCAGTGCAACCACCGAAAGAAACCTCGGCTTTAGTCGATTGGGCATCGCTTACCGCTTGCGTGACAGCCACTAGGAGAATCATCCGCATTCGAACCACCGCTAGCGGTCCATATTCCCCTTCATCATCATCACCTAACTCGGGCTCGCCTACGAAACCCCCAATCACACCCGACAGGGACCACCTTAACAAATGCCCAAAAACCACGCTACTTCCCAGACCCTTCTCGGAATAGGAAACCTTTAAGACTCGCCCGGAACCCTTCCAACCCCCAAGTCCCGGAGAGAAACCTACTAGCACCGAGCCCCGGCTTCCACGGTCCAAAGAGCGTCTCATTCGCCTATTCCAAGGAAACCCGCTCCACTCAAGAACCTCCTCCGAAGCTGACGGGACACAAACCTTCGGCAAGACCGACTCTGGAACCCCAGGGAACACGCTCCTCAAGAAGTCAGCTTGAACCTGCTCACTCAAACAGCCTCCAATAGACTGTCGAACTTGCTCCCGCAACCATTGCCGAATGGATTTCGCCGGAACCAACTCTGTCGGTTGTAGCAGCTCAAGCTTCCGCAAACCCTTTCTCTCACCAATTCTAGCCTCATACCTAGCTAGCAGATCTAGCCCAACATTCCTAGGGATCAGAGGACAACCCTTAACCACTTGCACCGGCAAGCTTCCCTCCTTGGGGTGTTTGATTCGGCATCCCTTCTTCCTCCAGGAAATATTGAACCCTAATTCCACAAGGTAATTCGCAGGCAAGATGACCTGGCATTGGCCAGCATGTAAAAGGGTACCATAGTCATTGACCCTCAACTCCGTTCCTCCACTTGCTAGGTCGACCTTGATAACCCTTCCGCCCCTTAGCTCATCCTCCGATGCCGGTCTCAAGGCATTAGTCGCACCACTGTCGACCAAGCAGAAAGAGGGGTCGGAGGCACTAACCAACGCACTACGAAGCCAGGTGAGATCGCACTCCGGGTCATCTATGTTCAGTGCCTTAATCGAAACCCCCTTAAGCAGCTTTGCTGCCTCTGCAAGCAGCGCCTCCTGCGTAACGGAAGTTCCCGACGCATTAGAAGACCCGGCTGACCCTATCGGCGTTTCCCCTCTCGTTCCCGCTTCTTCGGTCACCCCCTTTGCCTGGGCAGCCGCCTTAGCCTTAGGCTTCCCTTTAGGACTACCCTTCCCTGCCGGAGAGGCTGCCTTAGGGGAACCCTCCGAGCCCCCATCGGACTGCACTACTCTATGCTCTGCAGGAACAAGAGGGCATTCCGGGCGAAAGTGTCCTGCCTGACCGCAAGCAAGGCACCGGTTTTCCTTTCGAGCCTTGCTCCTATCGTGCTTGAACATGCACGCGTCACCGAACCTACACCCAGAAGCATCCGTAAACTTATGACACAGTGGAGCCCCAGTATCACTAGCCTTACCCTTGCCCTTCCCTTTGGGTTCACTACTTGACGCTGCTGCTACCGTCGCCGATGCTGGAGCCGTTGCTCCTCCGCTCGGGGGACTTGGCACCGGAGGGGCCTTACTACTAGGGGGATCCCTGGCAGCCTGTAGCGCCGCGGCCTTTGCGCGCTTGTCCGCTTGGGTCTCAACACCCAAAGATGCCGCTTCACATTCCGCCTGTATTAATCGCACTAGTTGCATCACACCCAAGACAGTAGGGTTATAATCCAACCCCGAATTATGGCGAAACGCGCTCACCCTGAATGCCACCATAGGACTAAGCGCCAATACCGCTGAAGTGGACTGGTCTATCCCTTTTACCAACAGGGAGGGATCTGGGATTGTGGCTTTAATCTCACGGGCTCGGTGCAAGTTCTGAGTCCATTTTCTGAGGGCGACGAGTGCTTCCTTAAAGCTCCTACAGACCTCAGGCTGAACCAATTGCGACAACAAGTGAGCTCGTTCATTACTACCTCCGGGTTGCCAAAGGCACAAAATACGAAACAAGATCGAGGCAGAACTCATCCACCTATTAACAATAAGGTCTTCCTTAACCGAAACTGGAACCGCCGCTAACAACAAAGTTACAGCCCTCGACTCCACTCTCTGATAGCGATGAACGTCGTAGCTAGCCACCACCATACTGGGGTCGATACCCAACCTTCCTAGGGGATCTGCTACTAGCCACTTATAGTATCCCTGGTTCGCAGCTGTCTCCACAGAGGAGAACCACACGTCTGCCGTCGGCGATAGGCCCTGAAATATCTGTCTCACTTGGGCTAGCCAGTTACCACAGACTACCGCCGAACTAGCCAAGTCTGCTTGCACAAGCTTCGGCAGATCAGTAATATACTTAGCCGGTTCCTCCGGACGTGTGGACTCACTCCCAACCGGAAACACTCCATCAGCCTGTACAGTTGGGCCAACTGACGACCCCGCTGGAAAATTCAAGCTTCGAGCAGGCGGACTTGGAAGGACCCCTTGAGCGCTAGGAGCCCCGCACGGAACCCCTAAGTGCCTTACTCCTTGAGCGTCCACAAACTCCCTTAATACCCCAAAGTCCGTCGGCAGTCCGGTCTGGCCTGCGACGATCCCAGGAGGCGCACGCGGAGACGCCGGAGGCGGGCCCGGCGGGGGCCGAATTACAGTCCCACCAGGAGACACAGGATACCCCTGAACATCAAACCCCGGGACCCCTGTTCCCGTGGAGCGAGGAGTACAGAAACCCAAATTAGGCTCAACCCCCGAACTTAGGACCTCACTTGTGAACTGACGCATGGTTTGAGTTCGGCTAGCTTCGTTCTCATGAGAGCCTGAGGGACCCACGCTGACCCGAGTCTGCTGGCCCAAGAACGGGACCATAGCCGTCCCTTCAACTGGATCCATTACGCCTTGACCTGAAGGTAACACCCCCTGATGCAACCCCAAAGCCCTACTCGGGTCTAGGAATGCACTGACTGGGGCCTCCTGTCGGGTTTGCTGAGGGCCCCCTTGTTGACTGCTTACCGGTACCCTACCCGGACCTTCAACAGTCACCGCTGGGCAATCATCAAACCAAGCAGCTACCGGCGCAACAGACTGTACAGCTACGCCTAATCCCAAATCACTCCTGACATTTCCACCCGGTATCATCCTTTGTCCACCGGCCAAAGAGAATGACACCGGCGATCCAGCAGCATGTACATCCCCTGGGGTTCCGCCGCTATGCCAGGACGAATGCGAGCGCAGCTCAGCTTGTTCCAGTCGCCTCTTCAAGTTTCTATTCTCCTCCATCATTTGTACCAAAATGGTTTCCATATTAAGTGCTGGCTTACGGTCCGGTAGAAGCTCATCGTCATGCTCGGGGCCTGCTTGATTCAAGGCCTGTTCACCAGGGCCCTCAAGATTCCCAGTGACCAAAGTGTGATCCACTGCCGCCCCCTTGGACAAATCCACCGGATTCGTTCTCGCCAGCCCAGATCCCGGCGACACCTCGCCTGATCCAGCAGAAGTTTCCACTCTCGCGACCCGTGGTCCCTGACTTCCTTCACCGGTTCCAAGACTTTCGGGAGCCCCAAAGGCCTCTGCATAGTTTGGTTCAGAGCCATCGGCCCCTCCAAACCAATCTGCCCCAGACACCCTATCCTGAGCCAGCCTGGCCTGATCCTCGTCAAGCGTAGAAGGTCGCTGCTGCAAAAGGGCAATCTCGCTTTTCACCCTCTCACTGTGGAACGGACTGGCCATCATTCCCATTCCCTGGGAAGGTCCATGGCCTTCTCCTTGCTCGAGAGTTCCAGGAGAGGCTTCTCCCGGAAAACCACCCATAGGCCCTTCACCTGGCCCAGATGGCCTATCTCCTTGACTCAAGACCGTTCTAAATTCGTCCTCAAGACGATTTGCCGTAGCCTCCTGATCTGCTGACACTGCAGGGTTCCGTCTGTTCCGCACCATGGGATTCATCAGAAGGAAAAACTACTCCTAGCCCAAAGTTAAGCTTACCGCACTAGCAACCTTAACTAGAGCCTACGGCTGATAACCTACGTGAAATAAGCTGAAGAAATGTGACCCCGATAGACACCACTGGCCTACCGGATTCTGGAAAGCGCACTATTTTTCGAGACAAAACGGCCTTGGTACATCCGCACGCCTGCTATGCAACAGAGGTTTCTCATCACGCACTAAGCCCTAAATCCCGAAAGCCTAAATCCCAAACGTCCCAAACCCTAAACCTTAAACCCGGAGCCCTCAAGCCTAAATCCTAAACACTAAACCCTAAAGCCTAAGTCCTAAACCCTACACCCTGCTTAAAGGATCATGGGATTTAGTAATTTCGGTTATCATGAAGCTAACTATAATTATAACCCCAATTAACGTACTTATAACCATACTTACTAAGTCCCATGATCCTCCAAGTGAGCCCAGGCTTGACATCAGCACATCTGTGGCCGCTGCAGCTTTACAGCAGAGCGCCGGCTGCTGGGAGCTGGCAGTGGATTTGGCTTGCGACCTGAACGCCGTCAATGTAAATGCAGCTTGGTTTAGGGTTTAGGGATGTTTAGGGTTTAGGGTTCATGGTTTAAGGGTTTAGGGTTCATGGTTTAAGTTTCGGGTTCATGGTTTGAGGGTTCAGGGTTTAGGGGGTTGGGGTTTAGAGGGGTGTAGGGTTTAGGATCTTAGTGCGGCCTCAGGTGGCTTCGTCAAGGTCTGAACCAAGCGCCTCCAGCCGCCCGCCCGCGCCGCAACCTCCGGTTCTCCTTGAGCGCGGCGCTGACTTAGAGGATCATGGGACTTAGTAAGTAGGTTATAAGTTATAATTGGGGTTATAAGTCCCCTAAGTTGGGTTATCCTAATTAAAACCTACTTATCACCTTACTTACTAATTCCCATGAGCCTTCAAGGACGCTCGCGCGCATCCTTCTGAGCCAAGTGCTCCCGTGCGCCCGGCCGCGCCGCAACCTCCGAGGGAGGACCCGGAGTGTGCTCAACTTGGGCTTTAATTCAACTTACCGTAAGTTGCCATAATAAATAAGGAAACCATAAACCATAGATCCCTATTATGGTAACTCAAGCGAAATTAGCAGAACCTCGGTTGGTGCGCCAGCCTGACAAACAACCCAAATGTAACTGTGGAGGATCACGTGCGCCCTGCTGAACCAAGCGCTCCCATTCGCCGGGCCGTGCTGCAGGCCCCCGTCCGACTCCCCGAGGCTGGGTTTCTTCTCGGTCAGTGAAATCCCCAAGGGTCCATGTGCCCATATGGTATATACTTTGGCCCTAAAGTAGTATATTTGCCCTATATAGGTAGCAGCAGCAGCAGCAGCAGCGTTGCTAAGCGTACCGAAGACCAAAAGCAAGCGCAGGGCCTGGATTCACTGCAAAGCGCGCTCGCTTCTGTCGAGAACCCGAGCCGTGGCCCCATTAGCAGGCTTAAGGATTAGAAGTTAGGGTACAGAGTGTGCAGGGGGCTGTTTTGTTTGTTCGTTTGTTTTACATTGGGGTCTTCGTAAGTTGACGGCTGGTCATGTTCACAGCCGTAAAAATGTAAACCCGAAAGTTCTAAACCCTAAAACCCGAAGCCTTCAAACCTAACGTTCTAAACCCTAAACCTTAAAACTCTATAAGGGTCTCTACCCTAATCCCCTCAACCTTTAACCCCAGACTCCTTGGCCAAAGGACCAAGAGGCGTCGCCGCGAGTTCCACATCCCCAACAACAGCCACTTTGCTCTTCAAAGGGCCTACTTTTCTGTGACTACACCATATATATATATGGTCACCCCCCCCCCATGACAGACCATGCCCTTTCGACTCAGTCGTAGTGCATGGTCTGTGATCGGGGGGAGGGGGCACTCAGCTTTCAAAGCCTCAATTCCAAAATTTCCAAAATTCTCTCCCCTAACTTTCCGGATTTCCAAAATTTCCAAAATTTCCAAAATTTCCAAAATTTCCGAAATTTCCAAAATTTCCAAAATTTCCAAAATTTCCAAAATTTCCAAAATTTCCAAAATTTCAAAAAAGTCCGCCCTTATGTTTTGGAAAAATCCTGTCGACTAGGTCGGGAAATTTTGGAAATTTTGGAAATTTCGGAAATTTTGGAAATTTTGGAAATTTTGGAAATGCGGAAAGTTAGGGGAGAGAATTTTGGAAATTTTGGAAATGCTGGAATCTGTTCTATATATGACTCAAGTAAGATTACTGTGTAGTGCTTACTATGTAGTGTATCAGCACAACCCTCATCCATACACGTGTGCTCTGTAATTCCTTTCTTGGTAGGACACCCGCGCGCCTTGTCGTGCTAGTCTCCGCATCGGACCAGATTACTTGCAAAGGCAAGGGCTGTCAATACTCATGCCCATATTTACACGAATATCTCTCTATCTATCTGTATATCTATATATACATATATGTATTGATACTCCTACATATAGTATTGCCATTGAACATACTGACATTGATCATTTGTTGAATGCTCAAGCTAATACCAGCATTACTACTAATATTACACTTCTATAAAGCTTAGTACGAATATGCATAACACAAATACTAAGATTGATTAGTATTGCTCTTAGTACTCCTACGCATATCAATAACCATATTCATATTGATAATAATGTATAATAATACCAATACTAACACACACCTGTATGTACTAATGTACATAAACATGCATACCACCATATTAAAATACAAATCCTTTAACTCACGCATGAATTCAACTGTTAGAATTTCACGTGGTCAAGAGTAATAACAATACAAACATTCTTTCGAATGTATATCATCAATAATATGATAGTACTAACGCTAACACTACTGCTAATACTTAACACAAAATCTATACTAACATCAATATTTACATAGCTATTTATACTCCTACGAATACGAATACGTAAACCCTTGTGCGTTAACAGTAGTGCTATCACCAACACTAATACGGACTTTGATAATCTGCTGCATATTCAAGAATGCCACTAGTATTACCAGCATGAACACTCATATTATGGCTATTACGAGTATAAATAGTCCTACTTCTACTAGTATTGACATTAATACTCCTACGAATACCAATAGTATATTCATATTGATATGAAAACTAATACCATTACTAATAGACACCTGCATATACTCATGTACATAAAATACGTACCACTATCTTAAGATACAGATATATACATCAGTGCATTCATGTATTAATGCTTTGGCATAGGCATATACCCATATACCAATGTATCAATATACTTCTCGTTGTTGTATGAATATACTATACGAATATGTGACTATAATCATATACGGCTACTGCACTATGCAAGAATACCGACATGACAAGTTCGTATACTAATATGCCAACATACTGATATACTTATACATGATTAGATAAAACAGTAATATAGTACACATATTCGTACACTAATATGCTAACGTACGAATATACTGGTATGTCAATATACTAGTAAGCTAATACAGCAGTATAGTAGTGTAGTCATGCACCAGTTGTACTAACATGTAAAATATACTAGTATACAAGTATGCAAATATTTTGCTGTCCGAATACATTGATGTAGTGATATACTAATCTGCTAATATACGAGACTATCAATATACTAACATATCAAAACTAACTAGTTCTAATATTGATACTAATACTAGCACTTCTGCGATTATAAGCTGCTGTTAAACCCAGCATTAAGACTGATACTGATACTACTCGTAGCAGTGGTGCTGTATTACTGACATTGACACTGGCACTAGCGCTAACTCTAACACGAACATGAGCACTAACACTAATTTATAGTTGGCAAAATTGATACGTATACTTACAGCAAGCAATAGTACTAATATTAATAACAATACTCACCCTAATACCGATACTACCACAAGACTATTACGTAACTCATGTGCCGCACGTCTGGTGCTATACTATATACCTCATGTAACGGTTTTGCTTCACAGAATATCGTTGTGCACGGTGTTTTTTAGACCCGTGGTCTGTCACCGGGGGGGGGGGTGAGCATATATATATATATATATACATATGTATAGAGAGAGAGATAAGGAAATATATAGAAACACATAAATAAATGTATGTAGATACAAATCAATAATACAAATGTATGTTTTATTCATGTTTAGCGTATTTTTATTCTTCTTATTATTACTATTAATGTTGTTATTACTACATCTGTACATGATAATGTCAATAGCAGTATCATTCATTAGTCAGTTTAAACGGTAACAATACTAATTAAAAAGCAACAATAGTGAGAATACTAATAAGAGTATTGATATCAAATGCACAAATAAAGATTGCAGCTATGATTATCTGGTGATATTACTATTAGTAGTAGTAGGTAGTAGTAGTAGTAGTAGTAGTAGTAGTAGTAGTAGTAGTAGTAGTAGTAGTAGTAGTAGTAGTAGGAGTAGTAGTAGTAGTAGTAGTAGTAGTAGTAGTAGTAGTAGTAGGAGTAGGAGTAGTAGTAGTAGTAGTAGTAGTAGTAGTAGTAGTAGTGTAGTAGTAGTCGTCGTCGTCGTAGTAGTAGTAGTAGTAGCAGGAGTAGTAGTAGTAGTAGTAGTAGTAGTAGTAGTAGTAGTAGTAGTATTTGTGCCATTAACATCTTTCTTCTTATTTCGATCATTGTGGGAAGAACGTGGTTATATCAACAAGAACAATGTCTACTAATAGCAACAGCAAAGCAGGACAACAACATACAATAACAAATTCTACTGAGAAGGGGCGGTTGAGATATTTTAGTTCTCATACCGCAGTCTTCTCTGAAGCTGGCTGCTGCTCCCCTTAAAGTTTCAGCAAGCAAGGCCAAGACGCCGCAGCCGACAATCCACCCCTCTTCCGCCAACATCCTCTTCGTGACGAGCAGTGCCTCGTCCTATATAGGGTCTGAAATCTGGAACTCCCAAACACCAAAATGGGAGCTTCCGAAATAGAGGAACCCAAAAGATAGTATATACCCTAAATAGTAGGATCCTTCTTATGAGGACCCCAAATTAAGGTACCCCAATTTTCGGAAACTCCCAAAGGTTCAAAATCCTAAACCCTAAACCCTAAATCCCTGTATTAAAGGCACCCTAAATTCATTTCTTTCAATTTTCGGAAACTCCCAAAGTCTCAAAATGCCAGAGCGAGGCCCACCAGAGCTTTCAATTGTAACGACAAGGAAACACAAGTCCTCCTACAACCTTGATGCGATTTCCCTAAGGGTCCAAAGGACCCAAGAATCAGGTACTCGCTTTTAGGATAGAAGTTATGCAGGTTACTATTTTGGAGAGTATATGATAATTAGGTACTTGGACCCTTAGGGTTTCGGAACCACCGACGAAATCCAAAAATCCCGAGCAAACTCAAAATCTCATGAGAAACGAGCTGATGGGCTAAGCCCGCAAGAGGTCGTTGGTTCCCAAGCCCCCCAAAATCTTGCAGCATAGGGGCCTAAATTAAATGATTACCACTACTATTTTGGGGGGCTTCCTTATCATAAGTATAGTTGAAGGGGCACCAAAACCCTATTCCAATAATTAAGGCCCCTATACTATAGTACCCTTAAAGATCCCTTATACTAACCCTTATAGACCACTTTAAATTAAAGGAACCGTATTCCAATTTTGAAGGCCCCTATAGTATAAGATGGCGGATGGCCAACCTGCAGCCCTACGAAGAAAGCTTAGCATCTTGCGACTGAGATGATCCACGAAATCTGGCCTTGCCTGCATCTCTCTCATGCTAGCTACTTAACTCCGGATACCCAGCACAACTCCCCAAAACGAGTCAAAAGCCAAGCACGACACATGCACACATCATCACACATCGCCAAGGCGTAAGTTGCTGATTTATGCAGCTGTTCTTACCAACCTTACGATTCTTCTACTTATTCCGTCATGACTATTGTTAACAATACTTCTCAACTTTTGTATCACTTGATTACGATTACAAATTAGTCTTGCTATTCCTACCTAGTCTCACTCGTACTGTTCTTTCCCTACTACCACCCACTAACCCTAAGCCCTATAAAACCTAAGCCCTAAACCCTATTGAGCCCTAAACCCTAAACCCAATTCTTTCAATTGGGAGTTTCCGACAATAGGGACTTTAATGTAGTACCCTAAATAGTAGGATCCTTATTATAAGGACCCCAAGATAAGGTACCCCTACTTTCCGGATACTCCCAAAGGTTCAAAATCCAAAACCCTAAACCCTAAGTCCCTATAGAACCCTTTAAAGCAACCCTTAACGGCACCCTAAATCCATGTCTTTCAATTGTCTCTGGCGAGGCTCCGATCTTTAGGGTGGATGCTCTCCCAGGAGTCGCTCCCGAAGACGCGCAGACTGAGGGGTGGCGAGGCTGCTGTTCTGGGTTCTTGCTAAGGGATTTAATATGCTTAGGGTTTAGGGTGTGGGTTATGAAATGAAAGTGCCATACTAGGGACCTAGAGGTAGCAAGTAGTAGCAGCGGGAACCCATCTGACGACTTTTCGTAAGATTGCTTTTCTGGGTTCTTGTTGCGGGATTTTAAAAGCTTAGGGTTTAGGGTGCAGGTTATTAAATTAAAGTACCACTGTATGGACCTATAGTCGATAATATGGTTTCTTTGCTATGGTAACTCAAACTAAAACTTTTGACAAGAACACAGTTTTGCTTGAGGGTTCAGGGTCTAGGTGTTGCTGTTCTTGGACATGGCCGCTACGTATTCGCGTATGGAAAACTGTACTGACTGTAGTGTATCGTGTATGTGTAGTAGAGCAGAGTGTTGACTGTTAACCCTGTTCTAGTCTGACTCCAGAGGTAGAGCCGAGTAGGGCACAGTAGAATTTTGCACAGGAGAGCGTGTAGCATAGTTTATAGTAGCAATATCGTACGGTAGAGTCGGGTAGAGTAGGGTAGAGTCGACTGGAGTACACTAGAGTCGAGTAGTGGGCAGAGTAGAGTGGTACAGTAAAGTAGAGTAAGTAGATTAGCGCAGAGTAAGGTAGAATGGACTACTTGGAGGATCATGGGACTTAGTAAGTACGGTTATAAGTACCTGAACTGGGGTTGTAAGTATAGTTACTTTAATAATACTAGTAACAGTAATTACTAAGTCCCATGGTCCTTTAAGTAGACCCTAAACCACTCTTATAATAGAGCCCCTATAGATCCCTTGAAAGGAGCCCTTTAAGGAACCCTAGTTACTACGTCCCATGGTCCTTTAAGTAGACCCTAATAGAACCCCTATAGATCCCTTTAAAGGAGCCCTTTTAAGTCTCATGGTCCTTTAAGTATGCCAACGGCATTACATCTTTGGATGGGCCTACAAGCGAGAAGCCCAGGCGGGCTCCTCGCGGACCGCATGGGTTGCTTGGCTTGACCTGCCCTGCTTTAGGGACCCAAAAAGCACATACGCATAAGCATTTTTATGGGGATATCCCTACCTTATTGGGCTTCATTATAAGGGAGTTTATATGGGATATCCCTATCGTCATTTTTGCTTATGTGCTTTTTTTGGGCCCTACTGCTTACCAAAAGGGTTCCCTTTAAAGGGTTCCTATAAGGATTACTAGAAGGGTACTATAAGGGATCTATAAGGGTACTATAAGGGGTTCTATAAAGGAGGAGGCCAAAACGGGTTTTAGCCCATGGGGGTTTAGTAGGGATTAGGGTTCCCCTAAAGGGGGTTCATATTAAGGAATCCCTACCCCAAGAATCTTAAACCCCCCTTTTGGCCTCCCATTATTACCTCTCCGAAAGCAACGGCCAAACCCTTAGTCTTAAACCACATACCCTACATGTGAGGAAAAGCGGATGGACACCGGTTGGACGCTTAGCGAAAAATTGAAAAGCACGCTGCGTGAGAAAGCCATTAACACGCGACAACAACAACGACGACAACAACAACAACTACAGCAACAGCAACAACAACAGCACCTGCAGAACCAGCAGCAGCAGCAGCAGCGACAGCAACAGCAACAAAAGGCAACAACGGCAACAGCAACAGCATCCCAAGCAAAGAAGCCCTGGTCTATGCCGATGACGAAGACACGGGGGTTGTGCTAAACTCCAAGCCAGTGCACCACTCGAAAAGTCATATAGAAGGCGTACAGCTACCACGGAAACACGAAGCGTTCAACCCGATACACCCTGACTTAAAACCCCGATTTGAAACCTAACCAAACCCTGAACCCGAAATTTAGCCCTGAAGCCTAAGCACAGCCCTAGATAAAGCCTTGCACCAACCTTAGGCCTACGCAAGAAACTGAATCCTAAAAGAATCTGCATCACAATGCCAAAAGTCCAGTGTCACCGCCAAATTGCTTGTCACGTGTCACCATCATACGAAAGTCAGAAAGATTTCCGGTGTCAGGTTTCGCAGTCTCAGTGACTAGGATCCGCCTTCAGAACTGCAATCATGTTGTGTATTGCCAACGAATTGTACTGCTGCAGTCTGTTATGCCTCTTGTGCTTTGCGCTGCTGTAAGTTCCACATTGCGCTACGTCGTGCAGCTTGCTGCAGATTTTACTACTCTATGTCAGAAGATTTCGTCCTAAGTCCGGGCAGTCCTTCGGCCCCCTCGCAATCTTTACAGAGCTTTGCGAATGGGAACGTTTGTGGAACCGTGCCACAGTGGCACTTTCCAGAGCAGACTTTCTCCTGGTCTCATAGGGTTCGGATGATGTTCTAACCAACCCCCTAAACTCCCAACTCTTACCTAGCCAGACAGCTACATAGAAAGGACACATCTGGAAAAGGAGTTCCGTCTGTGACAGCGAGCGAGAGAGATAGAGAGAGAGAGAGAGAGAGAGAGAGAGAGAGAGTTTCGATACAGTTTAAGTGTTGGCGAGGTTTTAAGCCACGCTACGAGGTTCATGGGTAGTTATAAATGGGCTTATAAGTCCCGTAATATGGGTTATAAGTATGGTTACCCTACTTTTTCCCCCACTTATACCTAACCATGAACCTCCAAGCAATGGTACCGTAAACTTGCCTGACTTGTTTTTGCGGGCACTCCCGATCCAAATGCTCCACGAAAGTAGAAAGTCATTACCACGGTGCCTTGAATGAAAGGAGGAAGGGATTAACACCATAGATCGCGTTATAATGCTTTAACTGCCAAACCCTAAACCCGTAAAATGATAGTGCAACCCTACACAAGATACCTTTTGACGACGATACATAAAACCGCCGGTAGACCCGCTAGCCCACCCTGACCCCTAAGCCATAAACGGCTTGATGCCGAACTCCCAAGTCCCTATTCTTGGATCCTGAATCATTAGAGTAGTCTTCCTTCCGGCATGCTCGCATAGTTTTTGATTCTGGACGCGGGCATCTATTCATAACACCCTTGCGGATGCCTTTAGAAGGAACCTTAAGGAACCCCTTTGCTAGGATGCCCAGTAGTACCCTTAATCCTTTTTTGTAGTCCTAGGTTCCTTATACAGTTACCCAATACCAAAAAGGGAGCCCTTTTTATTTCTATGTTACTGGGCATCCTAGTTTAAGGAATCCTATATTCACCCCCTAAACCCTAAACCCTAAACCACCACACGGGACCATCACCCGAGCAGAAGTCAGAGCAGCAGGCTTCGGCAAGACCAGCGTTGCGCTTCTGGGCTCTTGTTAAGTTTACTTTTAAGTTACCACAATAGGGATCTATAAGGGTTCTTTTCAGGGCTCTACAAGGGTTCCTTATGGTTCTATAAGGGTTCCTTTAAGGGTTTAGGGTTTAAGGTTTAAGTTACCATAATCGGTTTCTATAGTAAACAAGAGTACTTTAGTGCCAAAGTACATACTGTATGGGTACATGAACCCTTAGGGTTACTTGGAGGTTCATGGCTCGTTATAAGTGGGGTTATCAGTAGGGTAACTGTACTTATAATTCACCCATATTCGGGACTTCTAACCCACAATAACTACCCACGAACCTCCAAGTGCGGTAACTTAATAGGGTTTAGGGTTATTCAAACCCCTAAACCCTAAACCCTAAACCCTAAACCCTAAACCCTAAACCCTAAACCCTAAACCCAAACCCTAAACCCTAAATTACCACCCAGGCCTGCTTAGGCCGTACCCACCCTTTTTCTTAGGGTGCCTGGACCCAGAAGGAAATCCGGCAGTGATTGACACCAACTCTGGATGGACAATGGGTGGAGCCATTGGAGAATGGTCGAATTCAGCCCCTAGGGCTGAGCCACATTAGGCCCCTTGCGTGGCGCCCCTTTTCGCAGACATTAGAATTCCCTAAACCCCCTTCAGAAAAGGCACCAGAAGCCGGCCCAGGGGGCTCTGAGCTGGCAGATTCCAGGGACCCGGGGGGCTCCTGGGGGGTCCTAGGGGAGACCTTTCTGCCTTTTCTGTCCCTGACCCCTGGCCCCCCCCCTGGCCCCCCCTGGCCCCCCCCTGGCCCCCCCTCGCCCCCCCTTGGCCCCTGGCCCCCCCTGGACCCCCCCTCACCCCCTCGGCCCCCCTGGCTCTCTACCTGGCCAGTGTGCTTCTGGCCCCAACAGACAGACCAGGGGCAGGTGGGAATTGAGGGCGTGAGCGCTAAACCCTAAAAGGCAATGTTTTGGGTGGTAGCCTGTGTATTCTCACAGCGGGTGGGAAAAGGTGAGGAACCAATGTGTAATTGTTTGGTGGTGGAATCGCATTCGAACGCTAGACGTCGATATGCCGCCCCCCCACACCCCTGGGAGTGTTGGGGCGCCATCCTACATACAAAATACTGCCGCTGCGCGGCGAGACGCCCTAAACCCTAAACCCTAAACCCTAAACCCTAAACCCTAAACCCTAAACCCCAACCCCTTAACAAGAACCCAGGATTGGCTTAAGTTCGCTGAACGCGACCTTGCGGACTCCCCGGCGCAAGGTGGGAGTTTCCCCGGTCCGGTTCTAGGGGTCGGGGGTTTTGGGTTTGTTTTTTTTTTGGGTTTTTATTTTGTATTTTTGGGTTTTTGAGTTGTGTTGTTGGGTTTGTCTTTGTGCTTTTAGAGTTGTTTTTGGTGTTTTTGGGGTGCTTTGATTGGTGCCTTAGGGCTCTTATCTATGATGGCAGACGTAACTTAGGCTGGGATTAGGCTGGGCCTCGATCATCTCTGCATGCACCACTAGTGCGGCTCCTGAAAGGCGCCGAAGCCTGAACCTTAACCCTCAACCCTAGAAGCACTAGCGAACCTCCAATATGACCAAAGACTCGAATCAGGAGTCTCTCAATTCGGGTTTTGTCCCGAGCTTGGCCACGCTGATCATGTGCCCGTCGCACCTGCTGGATGCTTGGTTGTTTCAGCGTTGGGTTTGGGGTCAGGGTTTAGGGTTTCGCACAGCCTACACAGAGGGGACTCTTTCAAGTGCTCACATCCCCTAAGACTCCATGTGCCCATATAGTAGGTACTAAGGCCTTAAAGGCTTCCCTATATAGGTACCTTAAGGCATAAGTATCTACTATATGGGTACATGGAGCCTTTCGGATCACTCAGGTTTGTGTGACATGGTGAGTGAGCAGCACCGCACAGGGTCGTCTCTTTAAGGGAAGCATGTTGCAACTAAACCTTAAGCCCCTAAACCCTAAACCCTGAACAACTGGTCTGAAGGCAGCGAAATTCAGCCCAAACTTCGCCAACAGACAGTGCAAGGCATGGTGTACATACACCCGCAAGAGCGGAGCTGCTTCTTATGAGCAGCACCTTGCTTCTTCCAATTTCCAGCTCCATTCAACCCCCTAGGCATCTAAGGACTCATATATTGAGGCTTTTGGGCCCAAAGACCATACCATACAAGGCTTTTGGGCTATTTTGATGCCCAGGGACCTTATGCAAACGCACCATAAGTGATGGTAACGCGCTACTTGCCCCTAAATCCTAAGCCCTACACCGCCAACCCTAGCTCGTGTGGGGGATTCCTTGAACCCTGAACTCAATACTTGAAGGCTCATGGGACTTAGT
>CAJNDT010000225.1:1295000-1343279 GCA_905221615.1 Symbiodinium sp. CCMP2592
GGTAAAGTTGCATTTTTTGACGAGCATTGAGATGGGTTATTTTATGTGCATTGAAATGAATTTTGCAACCCTTCACAGGGATTGGCGTGGTCGGGTGTTCGAACGCGAGGTAAAGTTGCATTTTTTGATGTGCATTGAGCTGAATTTTGCAACCCTTCACACAGATTGGCGTGGTGGAGTGTTCGAACGCGAGGTAAAGTTGCATTTTTTGATGAGCATTGAGATGAATTTTGCAACCCCTTCACACAGATTGGCGTTGTCGAGTGTTCGAGCGCGAGGTGAAGTTACACATTTTGGTGCATGGTACATAGATGACTCCATGACTCTGTGACTCTATCTCACTATGACTCTATGACGCTATCTCACTGCAACTCTATGACTTTATGACTCATGACTCATGGACTCTATGACTCTTGACTGTATCTGCATCTCGAGGTCCAGGTCAGGCTATGAGCCCTCACGCTATGGGGATCTCGATTAAGCGTTCCCACACATAGAGCATAGAGTGAACTACATCGAGTCAAGTGCATGGTACATAGATGACTCCATGACTCTGTGACTCTATCTCACTATGACTCTATGACGCTATCTCACTGTAACTCTATGACTTTATGACTCATGACTCATGGACTCTATGACTCTTGACTCTGTGACTTTACGATCCTATACACTGGATCTATCACATAGCCCCACAATCTTCGCTGATGATGCTTTCGGGCCAATTGTCTTCTAGTTTGTGGTTGTCTTCGGGGGCGATGGGAATCAGGACGCTAAGGGTGTCTGTGACTATTGGAATGTTGGGCTTCGGGATGGTTTCTTCTGGTGGTTTAGGTTTTCGACACCCTTCCTGCCAGTGTTCGCACATGTAAGAGCAGAGCATGCGTGCTTTTGTTCTGGTTCTCTACTCTGGCTTTGAGGTACATCCGCCAATCCAGTGCCGCCAAGTTTGCAGAGTGCCTGCCAAGGCAACAGCAGCCGCAGGCAGCAAGAAATGTGTGACTTTCACTTGCAACTCGATTCTATATTGATTCTACATTCAACAGTCTTTATTGTACTGTGACACAATATGTTTTGACAACAGTTACTGGTTGTGCGTGCAGGTGGGTGATCGCATCATCACGATAGAGCTGCTGAACGCGGATGGCAAGCAAATTTACAGCTTCGGCGCTCAAGCCGACAAAAAAAACCTGGTGAAAAAGGGCACGCCTCCTCGTACGATTGCATCGCTGTTTGCGAACCGTATCGCTACGGTCCAACTCTCAGTTCGCCGAAGAAGACCGCAACGGACGAGCTTCGAAGTGGAGGGATCGGGGCCGATCAAGGCGAGGACAGGGGTTGATTTAGGGTTCGGGACAATTGATTAGTAAGAATGCCCCCTTATAGTCCTGACGTGCTTCTCTATTCATCAGAACAGAACCCAAAACCTAGCCATAGAGCCCCGAAGGCCTACAGTACTCCTGAATCCGTAGAGCCCACGCCCTGAGCATGCAAACGCCGAAGATTGAAACTGTTGATTGATTCTTGTTGCTTGTTGCAGCTCCTGGTGATCCAGCAATACCACGAGATGAACTACCTGGAACAGCATCCTGCCTCTCGTGTTAGGGCTTAAGGGTTTAGGGCTACTTAAGAATTACCCATACGATTTCGGGTGGTTCCTTATTAGCATATTATAATGGGCCCTGAAACCCCATTCCAATTATTAAGGCCCCAAAACCCTAAAAGCCTGTTATGGATCCCTGATAGGACCCCTTTAAAGGAACCCCTCAGGGTATATGGCTTAGAGGTTTAATCAAGATTCCCTTCGAACAGCCGTAGGGTTGCTGAGGGGCCACAAAGGGCGGGGGGACCCGGTAAGCAGCTTCCCACGTCATTAGTAGGGCGATAGGTTGCCTAAGTTGGGTTAGCCGGATTAATGTAGGAACCTGATTAAGAAACCTTGGGCCTTTATTCGGGTTCCTTATATGAACCCTACTATTTCGGTGGTATCGGCCCAGGGTTTCTTAATCAGGCTCCTACATTACATCCCCCACTTCTGAAGTCCCTTGAGACTTGAGTCTCTACGCTGGGTTCAAAACAGAAGCCGAGGTTGAAGTCGTAAACCTTGAACCCAATGTACAAAGCCATAACCCTGGGCACCAAAATAGCCCAGAAGCCTTATATAGTATGGTCTTTGAGCCCCAAAGCCTTAATTTATGAGTCCTTAGATTCCTAGGGTACATTGAATAAACCCTCAACCAACCGAAGAGAATACCCTGAAGAACCATGGCTCCTTGGTTTCAGTGCTATATAGACATATTAGTGCGTTCATACATTCATCGGCATCTGTACAGCTTTTGTACTGGTTTATGTTGTTGTATGTAGGTATGTTGTTGCTACACAGTATTTTTGTACACATCCAGCAGTTTATGTGTATATACATATACATATATATATATATATATGGCAGATATATGTATGCATGTTTCCTTCAGCGTGCAGCACTCACCTTGACTTTTGCGAGCACTGAGACGGACACTGAATGGCGAGTAAAGCAGCTAGGGGCGACAGGCTAGCAAAATAAAACCGTGAAGCATACTGAATGTGCATAAATGGGCGCACACGTCAGCATACAGATGTACAGAAGAAGTCAGTAATACAAGCGAGAGACAAGACTCAGAGGGTGTACAAACTTAACCCTAGAGTGCATCCTACTCCCAAAACCTAAACCCGAAGCCCTAAAGGCTCTAACGAGTTTCATTGATGAGCCTGAGATTTTGTTGGTGTATTTCCAGGATTTTTTGAGGTTGAGAGAATAACTTCAGGATGAGAATCGAAGGTTAATGCGCCGGTCGGTTTAGGAATATGGGCTCCTGTAGTGCGTCGGCTCGGGGGCTAATTCCGACCGGTACCAAAAATTTGGGCGGTCTAATTAATGCGTTTTGTTTTGGCTGGGGGGACTTTTTTGGTGGCGGGGCTGTGCTGTTTGCTGATGGTCAATCTTAAGGCAGCCACGACCTGAACCCCCACCCAAACCCCCACCCAACCCTAAAACCCTGGCCCTGAAGCCCGAAAATTCTTGCAGAATTGTTTCGCTTATTGGGGCGTCAGGAATGAAAAACTGTACTACTACTGTACTACTATTCTACTATACCTTGATTATTGGGGGGGGCTGCTAGGGTGAACCGCCGAATCGGGGATTGGACCCTAGCTCAAAAGAGGCCTCTCCAGTACTAAAGTTTGTATAAAAAATTAAGTTTTGGGTCGAATCTGGACCGACCCCCCTTTGGAAGGGTTTAGGGCTTCGGGTTTAGGGTTTGTTATAGGGTTTAGGAGTTTAGGATTCGTTAGGGTTTAGGGTTTGTTAAGGTTTAGGGTTCAGGGTTTAGGGTTTCAGGCGCTGGCTTTATGCTTTGCTTATTGGGGGAATGTGCTCACTGGCTTTATGCTTTGCTTATTGGTACTATTTCTGTACTATTACTGTATTACTACTGTACTACTGTACTACTGTGGTACTACTACTGTACTACTAGTGTACTACTGTACTACTATTGTACTACTACTGTACTACTGTACTACTATTGTACTACTACTGTACTATTATCGTACTACTACTGTACTACTATTGTACTACCACTGTACTACCGTTGTATTACTATTGTACTACTGCACTATTATTGTACTACTACTGTACTACTACTGTACTATTATTGTACTACGGTACTATAATCGTACTACTACTGTACTACTACTGTACTACTATTGTGCTACTATTGTACTACTGTACTATTATTGTACTACTACTGTACTACTCTTGTACTACCACTGTACTACTGTTGTATTACTATTGTACTACTGCACTATTATTATACTACTACTGTACTACAACTGTACTACTATTCTACTATACCTTGATTATTGGGGAGGCTGCTACGGTGAACCGCCGAATCGGGGATTGGACCCTAGCTCAAAAGAGGCCTCTCCAGTACTAAAGTTTGCATAAAAAATTAAGTTTTGGGTCGAATCTGGACCGACCCCCCTTTGGAAGGGTTTAGGGCTTAGGGTTTAGGGTTTGTTATAGGGTTTAGGAGTTTAGGATTCGTTAGGGTTTAGGGTTCAGGGTTTAGGGTTTCAGGCGCTGGCCCAGACACCCCCGACCCCCGACCGCGCAGTCGCGCAGAACCGCAGACCCTGCACCCAAGCCAGCCCCCAAAGACCCCTGACCCCTGTCCGGGGCTACCGTTTCCGCACTAAACCGACCGCAACTTTTTGGTCGGGGGGGGGGGGGGTACCCTAGTACTAAACCGACCGCCACATTATTCAAGACTAGTGTCACCCCTAAACAACCCCAACCCTACACTATACACCCCCCAGGCACACCCCTTAACCCCAGGATCTATACCAATATAAAACTCCTTCCATGCACCCGCCACACAAAAAAGCGTACCCTTTTCTTTTGCACCATGTACCTTTAAAACACCCCACACCCCTACGGACCCCAAATACCACCGGACTCCCTCTATAACTACCCCGTTTTAGCGCCTTCCCCCGTACCTGACACAGCCCAAACATCCACACTTCCGAACCGTAAACCTTACCTGAACCGCTCGGAGACTCAAAAGGAATTTCCGAACCGCAGGTATCCGTTTATAGCACCCGGCCCTAAACGATAGGATCCTTGCTAATACAGCACGGACCCTTTACAATTACTAGCGAAACTCTTAAACCGAGTATGTTACAACCCCAACTGTCCGAATCGCTCGAAAAAGCTAGAGAAAACGATCTGTAAGCAAATAAATGAACAGATAGACAATGGAACGAACAAACAGATGCATACAAGTAGACGTATTGGGTAGTTGTCCAACTTAGAGTCCCTTTTGGGGTACCCTAAATATTAGGTGCCGTATTATCTTAAGGAGCCAAAAAGGGACTACAATTTTGACAACCACCCAAATATAGTCAGCCACCTGTTTGCAACTCAACTAGGGGTCCGATTCTGCGACCTTTACAACTAGAAAGGTCCTGAACACCAAACCCCTAAACCACCTTAGGGTTTAGGGTTTAGGGTAGTCACCTTGCCCTATATCAGCCTATATTCTAAGCACGTTTAATTAAGAGTCGTAAAAAAAGACCGCTACAAGGGATCCTAGCCCTCCTTTCCCTAGATCTTAAGGAATCGTAGCTAGAATCGAACAACCTCGATCAGAGACCAAGGCAAAATTTCTGCGAGTTCCATGTGGTGTTGGCCTCCACAGGCTCCCCGAGTGCTGCATTTTTAGGGTTTAGGGGTTTAGGGTTTAGGCTCTAGGGTAGGGCTGTAGTGGTTTAGGGTTTTAGTGTCTAGGATTTTGTTTTGAGTTTATAGGGTTCTTAGGGCCTCAGGGGTTTTGGTGTTTTGGGCTTTAGGTTTTAGGTTTAGCGTTGTTGGTCTTGCTGGGTTCTTCTCGTTGTGCTAAACTGTTAAAGGTCTTTATCGTGATTTCAGGGATTCGACGGGGCTTGGAAAGGTGATTTTGTGAAAGGGTTCTATGAAGGTTCCACAAGTTCACAGGCAAAATCCTGTGTTGGCATAAGTACGCTAGGCTGAGAGAATTATCCCGTATTATTGCATGGTGTTCATGCACCTGCGGTAGCCCTTGAACTTGGGGCTTTTGCGACTGTTTGGGGAACTCCATAAACAAACCTCAGCCTTGAACATACACCCTAAACCATCACCTTAAGGGTTCCGTTAAGGGATTATGGGGACCCGTACTTGAAGGCTCATGGGACTTAGTAAGTAAGGTTATAAGATGTTATAAGTAGGTTATAATTGGGTAACCCCAGTCAGGGACTTATAACCCCAGTTATAACCTACTTACTAAGTCCCATGATCCTCTAAGTAACCTAAGCTACCCCTTGTAGAACCCTTATATTATAGATCCCTAAACCCTAAACCCTGTAAGGAGCCCTTTAAGGAACCCTAAGTCCCATGATCCTCTAAGTAGGCCTCTTAGGGATCCTTTAGGAGAGGCAGCGGTTGGCTTCGGGAGTTGCAGGGTCGGGAGTTTAGGGCTTCAGGAATGTACGGTTTTGTTTTACATGGGAGTTTCCGAAATAAGGGAGCCGCCTAATCTAGGATCCTGATTATAAGGGCCCCCAAATATGGTACCCCTAATTTTCGGAAACTCCCACATTACGTGGTTTATGAGGAGTTTGTGGGTTCCGAAGGCTTTGGGTTTCACGGTTGAGGGCTTGGAAGTTGTAAGGGTGTTCGGGGGTGCCGACGGCTTTGGGGTTTAAAGGCCTGAAAGTTCAGTACTTTGGGCATCGGGGGCCTTTTGGCATGATACTGTAGTGCCGATGTAGTGTAGACGCCTAATGACAGGGCACGCATCAAGAGGAGCAGCAGTAGCAAATACAGCACCAACAAAAAAGAAAACGTCAGCGCAAGGACAACACAGCAGCCAGACCACACCTGAAGGACCAAATGACCCTTAAAAGCGGGGGCCCTATACCCATATACTATGAGTCCCTATATGGTATATGAACCTTAAGCCCTTTTAGACTTCATTTCGTCCTTAAGGCAGCTGCCACAACCACCCACAAGGCTGCCGCTGTTGCCACTGCCAAGACAAGCTGTCGTTACACCCTTACAAAACCCATGATGGTAACCCCTTACACTAGCCCGCATACAAATACAGACTAGGATGCCCAGTAGTACCCTTATTCCCTTTTTGTAGTCCTAGGTTCCTTATAAAGTTACCCAATACCAAAAAGGGAGGCCTTTTTATTCTTAGGTTACTGGGTATCCCAGCGGAACCCCGTATCATATCCCGATATTCCAAAGCTCTTGACCCGAACCTCCAGGAATACACGCATCCACCCAGTATGCAGCATGCATTACCGAGGCAGGGTTTAGGGTTTCCGGGTTCAGGCTCTATAGGGTTCTTTTGCTGCTGTGACTGTGTGAGACTCGGGGCTTTAAGAAGTCTTGTTCGCGTTTGTCGTACTTTCTCCTGCAAAGCCATGAATCATTTCAACGGCAATCAGACTTTTATTTTGGGTACTGCCCCCACTCAGGAGCAGTTGAATAATAGTCAAACTCATAACATATAGATATATTAGGACCTTAATAGTATCCCTGTTACAGACAGACTGTTACTGTATGGGGCAGTTCTAAGGAGCCTGCGGAAGTATTTGGGAGTAGGGTTCGGGTTCGGGATTGAGGACTAGGTGTTACGGTTGAGGTGAAGTGCATGCGGCTAGAAAAGTGCGTTCGGTCAATCGGGTCACGATGATGGGCACTGTTGTCGCCGTCAGGCAGGACGCAGGTCAATACTGGTTCGGCAACTTCCTTCGTAAGCGCGAAATCCAGAAAATTGGGAACCTAACATAGACTCCCAACAGTCGGAATAATTAGTTCTTCGGGAGAGCTGGAAAACATTCTCCCAGTTTCTATGCAACCCCATCAATGGAAACCTCCTGTTTCTTCATTCATGTCGGGGGTTCTGAATCCTGGACTCCTACCTAAACCCCTAAAGTAATTAAGCAAAACAATGGCCCATTGCCTGCAAAAGCCTATTGTTCTACATACTCCTGGGGTCCAGGTAAACCCTAAGCAACGCATCCTGGGGGATCGATGTGAGCGAAAGGCGGAGTTTCAAGCCCGACCCTGAAACCTGCAGATGATACACTGGGTTCTTGCTTGGGGGCTTGGTTTAAGGTACTTTAACAGTTAGGGGTCTATCGTAAGTTTAGGGATTTAGTTCAAGTTATCATAATAGGGATCTATCGTAGAGACTATGGATCCTGATTGGGGTTCTTGTTTAGGGTTTTTGATTAAGTTACCATAACAGGGATCCATCGTAGGTAATATGGATTCCTGATTATGGTAGCTTAAGTACAATCCCTTCACAAGAACGCAGTGAATTTGCCATGAACCGAAAGATAAACTGTTTCATAGAGACCTGAACAATTTTGGAGTTCTGTCCCTTTATGATAGTCCATAAAAAGTATACGCGTTCAAGGTTGAGTGGAGTCAAGCTTAGCGGTGCTAAATAAGCCCATGACTTCCCCGCAGACCTATACCCATATCCCGAGGTTTCAGGTTTACAACGGTGTAGGGTTCAGGGTTCATCCTTGCAGGGACTGGATTCGCCATTGTCGAACTGAGGCGGTGCCCTGGAAATCTGGTGGACTCATGGGCGCCAAGGTGGGCCGTAGCTGGGATGTAGTTATATGGTAGTTATATCAGTGTACCATTATTGGGATTGTGACGTGATGTGGCGGGGATCCTCATATAATTAAAGGCCCTGAAGTTGGTACACAGTAGAGCGGATGGCCGCTTGGCTGCTCCAACTCGATGCTATGATCTTGAACAGGAATGTGAGTCGGACTGGTTTACAGGGTTTATAGCTCTGTTCTTGCTGGCGGTGATCGCTGATTGAACTTTTGCTGCTCCGGTAGTTGGGGTGGTCTTCGGCTGCTCTGCTGCTATGGCCAGAATTGGTGTGAACTCTTGCTGGTATCCACATTTTTGTTCAGCGCTACACGCAAAACAACAGCAGCGAATACCACAATTTCCACGACAGCAAGGTGCGACCGCTGCTGCTGCTGCTGCTGCTGCTGCTGCTGCTCAGCAGTGGTAAGACTACCTGTACGACCATTGGTATTGGTGGTGGTGGTGGTGGTGGTGGTGGTGGTGGTGGTGGTGGTGGTGGTGGTGGTGGTGGTGGTGGTGGTGGTGGTGGCGGCGGCGGCGGCGGTGGCGGTGGTGCTCGTGGTAGTGGTAGTAGAAGTTGTCGTCGTCGTAGTGAAGTAGGAGTCAGTGTCGGAGTCGGAGCAGGAGTAGGAGTAGTAGGTAATAGTAGTAGTAGTAGTAGTAGTAGTAGTAGTAGTAGTAGTAGTAGTAGTAGTAGTAGTAGTAGTAGTAGTAGTAGTAGTAGTAGTAGTAGTAGTAGTAGTAGTAGTAGTAGTAGTAGTAGTAGTAGTAGTAGTAGTAGTAGTAGTAGTAGTAGTAGTAGTAGTAGTAGTAGTAGTCCCACTACTACCGCTACTACTGCTGCTGCTACTGCTACTGCTGCTGCTGCTGCTGCTGCTACTGCTACTGTTACTGCTACTGCTACTGCTACTACTGCTACTGATACAACTGCTGCTACTGCTACTACTAGTACTACTACTACTACTACGACGACGACGTCTACTACTACTACTGCTGCAACGAGTACTACTACTCCTGCTGCTACTGCTACTGCTACTGCTACTGCTACTGCTACTGCTACTGCTACTGCTACTGCTACTACTACTACTACCACCACTACTACCACTACTACTACTACTACTACTACTACTACTACTACTACTACTACTACTACTACTACTACTACGACTACGACTACGACTACGACTACGACTACGACTACGACTACGACTACGACTACGACTACGACTACGACTACTACTACTACTACTACTACTACTACTACTACTACTACTACTACTGCGACTGCTACTGCTACTGCTACTGCTTCTACCACTATCACTGCCACTACCGCTACCACTAGCACTAGCACTACCACTACCACTACCACTACTATTAAGCAGCTAGCAGTTTGCGCTCGTATGAATCTTATGAGTTCTGCCTGTTTTGTTTTTGTTGTACAGGTTGAGGCTCTCCGCGAGATGGTGCAGTGGTGGTCTGAGGACCTAGTTCCGACTTCAACAGTTGGGTAGTTGTCAAAATTATGGTCCTTTTTTGGGTGCCCTAAAAAATAGGTGCAGTACCATAATAGGGGCCCAAAAAGCGACCCTAATTTTGACAACCGCCCATTTAGTTGCGCAGGGCTGGAGTTCGGCGTTCAGGGTTCGGAGTTCGAGATCATTCTGGAAGTCTGCGACATTTCCAATACTTCCAGGGTTCCCTGAAGTATACAACAATATTCCCCGAGATCCTGCTCCAAATATTAAGGACCCTATCTTTTAATAGGTCTTCATCCTTTTAAGGAACCCTATGTGCTACTGGCCTCGGGATGTGTTACTGGCTTCGGGCTGTGTTGCTGGCTTCGGGATGAAGTCGTTGTTGTCCGGCCAAAGGCCATACGGGTGCAGTAGCACGGTGAAGGTTTGAAATTTGTAGGGCATAGGGTTTTAGTATCGCAAGCTAGTATTGCGGGCTTTGGTTCTGGGGGTATAGATGATCGTATCATATCGTGTCGTAGACGGTGTACGAGGACTACGGTCAGAAAGTATGTTTCCCCACATGTGTAAACTAGGGTTTAGGGTTCAGGGTAACGATTTGCAATTATTCCCCCCGGGCGCCATATAACATTGCTCTGATAACCAAGCCAGAGGATGCGCGAAGCTTCGACATGCTTCTGAAGCGATCCCCGGCGCTCTTTGAGATCGTCTCCCGGCGGACCCCAAACCCTACATCTCTGAACCCTACCTGAGCTATTTGGGAGTTTCCGAAAACTAGGGGTACCTCATTTTGGTGTCCTTATAATAAGGATCCTACTTTTCAGGTTACTATATTAGGGTCCCCTATTTTCGAAAACTCCCATTTAATTGTTTTGTTAAGCCTGACAATAATCCAAACCTCTAAGAGCCTAAGCCGTTGGAGAAGCCTGAAGCCCTTAGCATAACCCTAAACCCTAAACCCTAAACCCCTTAGGTTTCCTGGCGGCGGGTTATTCTCGACGAGTTTCACGAGAGCGAAGCCTGGGAGTATCGCGTCCGGGAGATGCTCCGGGGAATCAAAGCCGACCACAAGTGGGGGGTTTCTGAAAAGGAATATTGGGGGCCTGACCGAAATACCATGCTATACTATTCTATTTAGTACTATGCAAATATTATACTATACTGTACTATGCAGTTGGGGAGTTCTGGAAATCAAGGGTGCCAGATCCTATTACTCAGAGTCTACCCTAAACCCTAAACCGTCTACATTGGGGTGTAGGGTTTGGGGGTTAGGATTCAGGATTTAGGGTTTAGGGTTTAGGGTTTGGGGTGGGTCCCGTGCTGTCTGAAGCTTCCAAGGACAAACGACCTTAGAACGACTCAGGGCAGAGGTGTCTCTTGGTTTTGGGGGTTGATTTAATAGGTTACTATAAGGGTTTCTTCTAGGTAGGCCTTTGGGACATTTTATATTTTCCCTTATTGGGCTTAATAGGGCCCTATCTACGAATATTTTTCAGAGGCTTTAAAAGGCCAACCTAGTCTTTTAACGGACCTACGAGGGTTACTATAAGGGTACTGCAGGGTTCTAGGGTTTATGGTTTCGGCTTTGCCAGTTCAGGTTCGAGGCTTGCAGAGGGCGGAGCTCTTCGAACGAAAAACGACCCTATTCTAAGAATCAGGCTTTAGGGTCTAATGCCCCCATATTATGAACGTTTCTCAAAATCTCTCTGTCTGCAATTTGTCCCAAACAGGTGGGGTTTGTCTGGCACGCCTCCCATGGAGACCGGCGCAGCTGTGGCCGAGATCGCCGGACTCCTAAACTACATCGAGGCTTCGGAAGACGAGTCGAAGCACCCCATGTCCAAGGCGGGTCGCAGCCTAGGGGATTTTGGGAGGTTAGGGTGTAATGGGCTCAGGATATCATCACACCATTGGCTGGCACTTCGAACCTCTGTCCCCTAATCCCAAACGTTCGTTTCAACACCTGCACCCTACTTAGAGGATCATGGGACTTAGTAAGTAGGTTATAATTGGGGTTAGAACTCCCCTAAGTGGGGTTATCCTAATTATAAGCTACTTATGACCTTACTTACTAAGTCCCATGAGCCCTCAAGTAAAGTCTTAAGCCCGTACCCGCCGGGCGGAGGCCTCTAAACTCCTCTCGCATCCTTCGGCAGGTCTTTGAAGGACCAGTGGTTTAGGGTTTAGGGTTCAGGGTTTAGGGTTCAGGGTTTAGGGTTTAGGGTTCAGGGTTTAGGGTTTAGGAGGTGGCACCGAGACCCGAAACACCCCAAAGCAAGGATCCTCAAAAGCCCGAGGCATGCTGTTTGTGTAGGGGTTTTGGGGCCTGTGGGCTATAGGCACAAGAAGTAGATGCATAGACTATAACTGATAGTTGCCTGCAGTCATCGTCAACCTCATCATTCTGTCGTCATGACCCTGGTAAGGTCTAACTGTTTATGTGAGACTGTCGTTGCAGTGTTCGTTGATCACCTTACTTTACTGCCAATGGCCACTATCCTGTACAGTGATGATGGTGATGGTAGGTACGGTTGTGCAAAACAAGTATTCCCGTGCGCTTCCCAAGAGAGTCTTCTCTCCTCGTTGCTCTCGGGTCAGTAAGTCTCATCTCATCTGAGTGTATACATAGCAAGCAGACGCACGGTGTACAACATGTTATACATGGGCGTCTTTAATTGCAAAGTCTACGCCCTATAAACCCTATACGACAAAGCCCGGTGGAACAGTTTGTAAAGCCCTTGCCTCAACAGTGCAAAACCTTCCCTGGTTGCGTCCAGGCCAGCCCCAAATTCCGTAACATAAAACTACCCTCGAAAACCCAAACCCCAAGTTCGAAACCCTGAACCCTAAAGCCCGAAGCCCTAAACCCCTAAACCCCTAAACCCTAACCCCTAAACCCGAAACCCTGAACCCTAATCCCTAAACCCCTCAACCCTAAACCCCTAAACCGCCTAAACCCCTTAACCCCGGGGCACCGGAAGGCACTGTGGTTCAACCACTTCACGAAAAAGAATTGTTCCGAGGCTTCGAGGTGCAACCCGGGTGGTTTAAGATTTAGGGTTTAGGGGTTTAGGGTTTAGGGTTTAGGGGTTTAGGGTTCAGGGGTTTAGGGTTCACGGTTTACAGTCTTAGTTTAGGGTTCAAGATTGAGGGTTCAGATCCTAAGCGGGTTTAGGGTTTGGTGTTGTGTGAACCAGGGGGTGCTTGTTGTAGTGCTTTCAGGTTAATTCTGCGACAGCCATAAGGAGAAGCCGTAGGATTGCCAAATCCTCCATCTTTTGTATGATCGGTTTTCCCACGGTTGTTACAAGAGTTTGCGAGGCCTATAGCCATAACGAGCCAAACGATCGCTTGGAGACGGGTTTAAAGTTTCTAAACCCTAAACCATACCCCCCTGAACCCCTGGTCGGATTTCGTCAGATGCCCGGAGCATAGGGTGGGAAAAGGGTCTTCAAAAAATGAAACTCTTGAACCCTAAACCCCTAAACCCTAAACTCGAAATTTCGGCCCACTGAGGACTTAGCAGCCTCATCTTCTCGAGATTGGGTCGTTTAGGTTGTCTACGGCCGCGGCAATTAAGGGTATTTTGGGCATTGAGAATTTAGGGTAGTTGGGGGTTAGGCAGCAGAAATGTCTAGCATAGTTATGGCTGGTATCAAGCATGCATATGGGGCCGTTTGAAATCGTTTTCCAAAGGGTGCCGGAATATATCCTGTAGTACAGAGCCCATTATATAGTCTATACCCTCGGACAAAGCCTAAACCCTAAGTAAAGCCTTCAAGAGCCCAAGCCCTAAATCCCGAAACTCCAATCCGCAGGCCCGGAACCCTGAACCATCTGCCATAAACCCTTGTTCCGCGTGTAGAGCCATATAATATAGGGCTTGAATAAGTACCTATTATAATATTTTGGTGGCTCCTTATTATAGGTATAGAAGGATGGGCCACAACACCCTTTTCTAATGATTACGGCCCCATATTAGAGCCGTATAGAACTGAACAAAGATCCCAAGTCCTTAGACCCTAAACCCCTAGAGCCGACTCTCCTGGTGCACATGTGCCTTGTAGCTGCCGACCTTGCGGCAGATGCAAAAAGGAGCTCAAAAAATGAAAAAGATGAACCCTAAACCCGAGCTAGAGAGTCCCATGCAGGTGGTTGGGGGATCCGGGAGTGGCCCGACGCCTGCATGCGGATGCCCAGAAATTCGTCGGCAAGTACATCAGGAGCGCTGGGCTCAATTACCATAATGGGGATCTATAGTACATAATAGGGTGTCCTAATTATGGTAACTTTAACTCAAGTCCCTTAGCGTCAGGAGCGCTGGGCTCACTTAAGTCAGGGTTTTGGGCTGCGTCATGTTGTTTCACAGGCTTTGTGAGCGTTTGTTTACGGATTTCGCCAAGGTTTGAGGGGTTCCAACAGCTTGATGGATTCCTGGAGGGATTTGGACGGAGTTCAGGGCTGGAAGCAGGCGTTTGAATAGGGCGTCTGTGTCCCAAGAGATCCGAGGTGCTAGGAATTGATTGTATCAATCTCAATCTGTCTGCGATGTTTATCATCATCGTCACAGGTTTCTTCACGGCAGTCATGGCCGTGACAGACATCACCGGTACAAAAGACATCAGCAGCATGGCACGTCGTCGCAGCCCTGCTGTCTCTTAACATGTCCTTTTTCCTCGAGACAATCCGTGCTATCATTCGCTGCATCAGCGTCTTCTTCTCCGCCGTCTCTTCTCCGTCCTGATGATCCTTAAAGCCTGCACCTTCACCGTCATGATCATAGTAGCCAAGAGCAATCTTACCACGAGTAGCTGTTTGCCGCATCAATACCCTTGTAAGGGGCGCGCCCCACGATGTGTGGCCCGCTACCTAGCACGAGAACAACACGCAACAAATACATGCAGAGATGCAAGCGGCATCCCAACCCTAAACCTGTAAGCCGCTACACCCCCAATCCTACGCCCTGTCATAGAACCCTTGTAGAGCTCTTGCAGAACCTGTCGAGGAAAGCCTATGACCGTAAACGCAAAAGCGCTGAGCAGGCAAAACACCTCCGACCTTGTGGAGAAAATCCGCGTGCAAGAGCACGAAGAGGTCGTGGAGCACACGTCCGAGGTGCAAGTTTTTTTTATAGGGGCTGTAACAATTACCTATAACTAATGGGGTTCCTTTAAAGGGGTCTAAAAGGGCCATTGCAAGGATTTAGTATAGGGGCGTTGCTAATTACCTGCACTATTTTGGTGGTTCCTTCTTATATGTATAGTATGAACTACCCCCAAACCCTATCCTAATTGTTAAGGCCCCTACATTATCGCTTTGCAGGGTTTAGGGGTTGTGGCTGTGGTTTCTTGGGCTTTTGGAGTTTATGGTGTTTATGAGGGTTTATCGGGTGTAGGTCGACGAGGGGATCCGAGGTTGCTCTAAGGACTCCTTCATTTTGGGACGCCTAGGTTCCTAGAAGCGCCCGCGACTATATAGGGACGACAAGGGGTCGTCCTAGATTACATAAATCCTAAGCCCTAAACCGGAAGAGGATGATTTTGTATGTGCTTTTCGGAGTGTGAGAGGCTTAGTGCCCAGAGTCAGGAACCAGGACGTGTAATAAAGGGTTTTGGAGCTAATTCCTTAGGATTCCAGTTTTTGAATCACGGGATGTAAAGGGGTTGGGGCTGAGGGGTCTAGCCTTGAACCGTGCACCTCAAAACCCAGCATTATCCTTCGAAGTAACTTCTCTCGCGGAGACATCTGCACTTCTGCCCCTGCAGCCCGAAGCCTATCTCCTACTACTGCACCTCCTAAACCCCTAAACCCCAAGCCCCCAAACTCTAAATTTTGACATGGCCCGCGTCTGCCTGGTGGTTCAGAATACAGGGGATGTTTCTGGGACAAACAGCCGCATGAACATCCCCCAAACATCCCCCCCATTGCCGCCGTAAGTTTTACGAGTAAACATATTTGCGAGTATTTTTTGCGAGTAATCTTCTATGAGTAGAAACTTACGAGTAAAAACCCCGAGTAAACACGTTTGCGAGTATTTTTTGCGAGTCATCCTGCATGAGTAGAGAGTTACGAATATACACCCCGAGTAAACACGTTTGCGAGTATTTTTGCAAGTAACCCTCTATGAATCGAAATTTACGAGTAAACACCCCGAGTAAACACGTTTGCGAGTATTTTTAGCGAGTAATCCTCTATGAGTAGAGATTGACGAGCAAAAAACCTGAGTAAAGGAGTTTAGTTACGAGTGAAAAACCAGGAGCAATGATGTTATTGGGGATGTTCACGGGCATGATCATCCCCATGATTATCACTTTCGCCCGTGAAGACCATGAGGCCCGACATGGGCCATGTCAAGCCCTCAAAAAACCTTAAACCCCGAAGACCTCCTAAGCCCCTAAACCCTAAGCCCCCAAATTCGAACTCTAAACTCTTCAAAAACCCTTAAACCCCGAAGTCAGGAGCGGTTGATTTATCGCCAAGCCTGTCATGACCGCGGCATCTTCGACCTCCAAAATGGCTACACGCATCTCAGCCTGCAGGCCGGGCCTACGGTCAGTAATCCTGGGGGCCTGAATATCCTTAGTATATTTACAGTATAATGGGCCAAAAACCCTATTCTAATTATTAAGGCCCTATATACATTATTTCTTTGTGGCTGACAAAAAGCCAAAACTCCCACCCGGGATTCGGGGACCGTTCCCATAACTGGGTGCCCAGGCGCTGAAGGTGCTTGGCAGCCTTTACGCCCGCACTGGGCCAAGCAATGGGTGGAGCGTGCGGAGCATGGTCGAATACAGCCCGATCCGGGCTGTCGAGGCCTCCGCCTCACCGTCGGCCGGCCTTAGCTGGGATCAAAATCGCAAGTACACGGACCTTGATTTTCCTGTTGATGGGAACACCGGCCCACATCTCTTCGCGCAGCGCTGAAGCCTCTCCCAAACATTGGGCCCCCCACGAAGGGTGCGAGGCCTCAGCAACCATGTTCCAGGAACCTTGGGCCTGCGGTGACCCTCAGCCTAACAGGAAATCGTTCGGGTGGTCGTCTGCGGTATTATGACAGCGGGCCGTTAGATGGGGCCCCGGCCCACTAATAGTTCAACAATAGGTTTATTATCAAACACACAGGCCAAAAGTAGCACAAGGAAATCTGATCTCATTCGGTTCTCCAGGCCAGGCAGTGTTTTGAATGCAAATAAGTTTGGCATAGTTTGGCGATTATAGGGCTGTGAGATGGGGTCGGACCGGCGAAGAGGTTGGGAGGAGCTATCTGCAATTTACCAGCGAAGAGGTTTGGAACCACGGTTTCGTTACCATCGCAACCTGGGCCCGGAGACCTTCTTTCAGACGGCCTGGACGCGGGGACTGGACTGGCCCGGCCGCCAAAGGGACAGAGCAAAACTAGCACCAGAAAAGCACAAACAAAAACCACAATCGGATAGTTCCGAGCACCAGAAAAGCACAACAGACAGAGACAATTTTGCACCAGAACTGCTGCGCGCCAATGTGTTTTGAAATCATGGAGCACAGAAAAAAAACACACACATACCAACACGTTTGGTTTTTGGAGCACAAGAAAAGCACAAAAAAACACAATCGGACCGCTTCGAGCACAAGAAAAGCACGACAGCCGGATCGTTTCGAGCACAAGAAAAGCAGAAGAAAAGAGCACAAACATACAGACACATTCGGTTTTTGGAGCACAAGAAAAGCGCAAAGAAAAAACACAACCGGACCGCTTCGAGCACAAGAAAAGCACAACAGCCGGATCGTTTCGAGCACAAGAAAAGCAGAAGAAAAGAGCACAAACATACAGACACATTTGGTTTTTGGAGCACAAGAAAAGCACAAAAAAAACACACACAATCGGACCACGTCGAGCACAAGAAAAGCACAACAGAAAAGAGGTTTCTGTGATCGAAATGTCACGCCCGGGTACGCCTCTCAGTACTAAACTTGGTCGAAGAGGCCAGACCCTGGCCCGGCCCCAGCCCCCCCAGTCCGTTCAGCTTTCCAGCCCAGCCCCCTCAGCCCCCCCCCAGCACCCCCAGCCCTCCCGCCCTCCCCCCCTAGTCGCGCAGAGGCATTGCAGCTCCTGATGTTTGCTCAAGATCGAATCCGAGAAAAGCACAAGACAAAAGCACAAACATACAAACACGTTTGGTTTTTGGAGCACAAGAAAAGCACAAAAAAACACAATCGGACCGCTTCGAGCACAAGAAAAGCACAACAGCCGGATCGTTTCGAGCACAAGAAAAGCAGAAGAAAAGAGCACAAACATACAGACACATTTGGTTTTTGGAGCACAAGAAAAGCACAAAAAAAACACACAATCGGACCACGTCGAGCACAAGAAAGCACAACAGAAAAGAGGTTTCTGTGATCGAAATGTCGCGCCCGGGTACGCCTCTCAGTATTAAACTTGGTCGAAGAGGCCAGACCCCAGTCCGTTCAGCTTTCCAGCCCAGCCCCCTCAGCCCCCCCCCAGCACCCCCAGCCCTCCCGCCCTCCCCCCTAGTCGCGCAGAGGCATTGCAGCTGTTGATGTTTGCTCAAGATCGAATCCGAGAAAACAACACGGGTGCGACTGTGTTTGCAACTCCTGGGGTGGCAGTTTACTTGTTGTCTCAGTCTTGCGTTTTCCATTCATGCGAGCATGATCACAACCGAGTCAGCATTTCAGCATTTCCCTGGTGCTTCATCTTGTGCTTCTGTTTCTGCCCACTATTAGTGAGGCGGGGCCGCACACAAGCGTGCGGGTAGAAATAATTTAGTCCTACCATAGCACACAAGCAGGTCGCAAAATATTCCGCCACCCACAAACCCTGGTGCCATCTTCGCATGGACGCTGTGCAAGAAAACGCCCTACACCCTAACCCTAGAGTCCGCACCTGAATTCGCCGTTTTAGACCTTCGGTATCTGCGACTTGTAGCGACTGTCAGCTTCCATCGATGGTGCCCCTGGCTGTTATGTCTCAAGTCAGGGGGGGCTTTTCAGGAGCCAAGGCTTAGGCACAGCTTCGACCTCCGTGATCGCATTGTAAATCGGGTTGAGATTTCGCCATGCGCCCCTTGTAACAACCCTTTGGCCCCTTTAACCCCATTGCCGCTCTTGTCGGAACCTCCTGCAGTCTTGCAGAGGCCCGCGCAGAGCTGTTGAAGCGATGTGCCCACTTCGACATGGGTGAGGCCTTGAAGCAGTTCTGGCTTTTGACATTACCGATAAGTTTGATTAACTGCACATACACGTGCACAATATACATGTACACGTACGCACATGTATATACCTGTACTTATGTATGTGGACATCATTGATATATCGTCGTGTGTACGTGTCTATATATATATATATATATATATATTTATATATATTTATATATATTTATATATATTTATATTTATTTATATTTATATATATATATATATATTTATTTATTTATTTATTTATATATATTTATATATATATATATATATATATATATATATATATATATTTATATATTTTTCTATGTATATATATGTGTATATATATATATTCTTTTTTATTCATTGAGTTACTTTTGTATATGTGTTGAACTTATAGTGTATAGGTCGGTATGTGGACAGACAGGCAGAGGTCATCTTGGCTTCCGGGCCGTTTCACTTCACAGAGACCCTTGAACTTACAAGCTCCTGAATTCAATTTAGGATTTTAGATCTTCTTGATTCTCTGCTCCAAAAGGCAGGATTGGGGTTTGGGATCTAACCCTAGATCTCAAATCCTACACCCTAAAAGCGAAATCCTAAACCCTATAACCCTAAATCCTAAACCCTATAACCCTAAATCCTAAAGCCTGAAGCTTAAATCCTAAATCCTGAACTGTGATGTGCTCGCTTTTGGGGGCCGTCTTCCTTCTATTCCTCGGAATCCTGGAAGCTGCCGGACCCTCATTAGAGACCCCAAAAGCACATAAGCACAAGCATTTGATGGGGATATCCCTAACTTATTGGACTTCATTATAAGGGGGTTTGTATGGGATATCCCTAACCTTATTAGGCTTCATTACAAGGGGGTTTATATGGGATATAGCTAACCTTATTTTTGCTTGTGTGCCTTTTTGGGGCCCTACCTCAGTTCCAACATCAAGGAGAAGCTCCCTGCATCGTTATTTTCAGAGATTCCAAAACCTGAAATCCTAAGGGGTCTGTTTAGGGGTTTTAGGGTTTAGGGTTCTTCCTGTGATTAAAGATATGTTCCTGAAGTACTTAGGGGGTATGGGAGTCGCTGGAAAAGTTGAAAGCCTGAGAAATTAAGAAGAGCCTTATTGCTTAGCGTGGGTGTCTGCCTGCACGATCAAAACTGCGAAGCGATATACAAAGCCCTCGGCCCCAAACCAGACCTTCAAGCACACTTGCAAGATCAGGGTACTGGATAAGTAGGGCAAAGCTATAGCTATTTACTTCAACATCTCTCCAAAGCATGCAGCTACAGCTTTGTGCGCAACCCCTAAATCCCACACCTTGCTTGAATACGAATGGACGCCTCACAGGATCCTTCAAAGAAATCCCGAAAAAGGAAACCTTAAAGGAAAGCCCATCAAACCTTCACCTTCTCATAGACCCTTGAAAAGCACCCTAGACCCAGAGAGGGTCGAGCTGGCTGTGCTGGGTCGGCGATCGAGCAGCTCGGCAGCTCGAAGCGCACCTGGCGGAAGAAAGTGGAGGCTTCTGGTGGGAGGGTAGGGTTTAGGTTTAGGGGTTTAGGATTTCGGGGCTTAGGGTTTACGAATGAGGGTTATGATATAAGTTCAGAAAGGTTCTGCTGTCGGGCCTAGTTTAAACTTGAATTTAATTGTTTTTGTTTTGTTGTTTGAGGTTGTGGTTTTCGATCTTGGAAAGGCCTCGTTGGCTATTGAATTGTACAGGGAGGGGGTCTCTCAGTTTTACCGGTGAAACATACGGTGTCTGCTTGGTTTCGTCTTGAGTCGCGTGCGATAGAGCGTTGGGTTTGGGGTCCATTTCCGATTCGGGGTTGTGGTTTCGTGGTTTTGGTTCGAGCTTTTAAGAATAGGCTCAAGGCTGAGCTATAATGATTATAATGGTAAAGCGGGCCAAACAGGAGTCACAACACAGGGTGATTTTCGATCCTAGACCATTCGTGGCATAAACCAGTAGGGTTGCGGACACCTTTTTCGTGCAAGGACCTCAGGTTTAGGCTTAGGGGTTTGGGGTTTACTGGGAGGTTCACGCGAGTATGTGGGGATTTAAAGTAGGACAACATTTCGCTATAACCCATGAGTAAGGGGTTTCCAACCACACTTACAAGTAACCATGAACCTCCAAGTAGCCCGGATTTGGAAGCCAAGACTCCCCCAACGTGTCTTGCGACCGGTTTAGGGTTTAGGGTTTCATTTGTATGTTTCAAAGCATGCTGCAGGCGTGTGCAGTCTGTATTGCCTGGTTAACCAGCTTTCCTGAGGGTCAGGAAATCATGCGCAGGTTTCCAGAGGATCATTTTATACGGTATGACAAAGCCCGATCCAGATAAGTGCTTCCAAAAAAACGCTTGTCTTGCATCAGAATTTGTTACGGCCCGGCATCTAAAGCTTACCCTAAACCTTACTTAGAGGATCAGGGGACTTAGTAAGTAGGTTATAATTGGGGTTATAAGTCCCCTAAGTGGGGTTATCCTAAGTATAACCTACTTATAACCTTACTTACTAAGTCCCATGAGCCTTCAAGTAGCGCTATAACCCAAAGCCTGAAACCCCACAGGCACCAAATCCCCAAACCCACGCAAAACCCCGACACATCGCTACTCGGTTTCTGCACCGTCGTACTTAGGGGTCCACCTAAAGGATAGATGTTTTGGTATCAAAGCCAGGTTTGAGTAACAAGGTCGCAAGATCACAGAGACATGCAGAGATTGAGCAAGAAGAAGGAGAAGAAGTGTCTGTGTGTGTGTGTGGGGTGTGTATCATTCATTGGAACCTAAGTTTTAAACCTGCAAAGCACCTTTCAGCGACCTTAAGATACCTGAGATAAAACAAAGAATCCGCAGAAACCGCTACGAACATCTTATCCTTTGACCCGAAAGCCTAAACCCCAAATCCCAGAAGACATCACAAGTCCGGCTGAGCGGCTTAGGAGTTGAAGTTTGACCTATAGCATGATTATACTTTAAAGCTACTATACTATACTGTCGTAAAATATAGTATAGGTTATTAATCCCTTCCCCCTAACACTCAACCCCGCCCTAATATAAAAACTCCCGGCCCCCGGAATTTCGCGGTTTCGGGCCCCACATTCAATTTAAAAGGGACAACATTAGGGGGGGTGGCAGATCTGTATGTGTTTTAATTGAACGAAGACTACAGTAGTACTAAAGACAGCAGAGCTTTAGGGTTTAAGGGTTCAGGGCTAAAGCTTTAGGGCTTGGAGCTTTAGGGCTTGGGGCTTTATAGAGCCAAAGATTACACCTGTACTAAAGACACCAGAGCTTTAGGGTTTAAGGGTTTAGGGCTCAGGGCTAAAGCGTTGGGGCTTGGGGCTTCAGGGCTTAAAGTTTAGGGCTCAGGGCTTTAGGGTCTATGGCTGGAGGCTTAGGGCTTAGGGCTTTAGTAGGGCTCCAGGAGCAGCTGGGAGTCCGGGTACGTGGATGCACCGAACCGAAACCCCCCTAATATTAAAACTAAACCTCCGAAATCCAGTTTTTATTATATTAGGGGGGGAGGCGTTTAATATTAGGGGGAAGGGATTCTAGTATTACAAAAATTTTAAGTCTCAGGGTTGAAGGTTGAGGGTATTTCAGCGGTTCGGTTCTGAACTGTTGAAAGTTTTAGGGGGTTGTTGAGGTTGAGAGAGTTTTGAGGCTTCTGACGGTTCCAAGCCCCATCCCCTACCATTCCTCCCGGGATCTACTTGTTTTTTGGAACCGGAAACCTAAACCAGGATCTACTTCTTGAGGAGGGTTTACACCAAAGCAGGCTCTAGGAGACTGCGGCAGAGCCTGCAGCCCGAACTTCTAAGCACGGACGTCAACAAGGCCCTGATGCATAATACTGTGCTTTATCATGTTGTGTTGTGTAGTACTGTACTACATAACTCTCTATTGTGTTATAGTAGATTATAACAAGTATTGCAGTTTATCATGTTGTGTTTTAAGTACAGTATAGTTCAGCATTTTATAGGATAGCACAGTATAGTCGATGAGTGCCTCATCCTTGCCAACGCCGAACAACAGGCTCAACTGTGGATAGAGCTTGCCCGAGCCACCTTGTTTGGCATCTGGACACAGGCAGGCTATGTTGTAAATAATGCAGCATTGTTCGCATGGAGGTTCCTGAAAGTTCAGCATTCCTTTATTCGAGGTCTTTTTAACAAGGGATCCTACTGCTCGAGGTCAGACAACTTGAAACTACCTGTGATCCTTCGAGCACGGCTGCAGTGCTTCAACATGTAGGGTTTCAGAACTTGGGTGTGCAGGGGTTGTGTTCGAGACTAAGGGTCATTTGATTCCGGAGTTAAGGGCTCTGCAGTTCCAGGCTTACCCAGAGGCCCCTTTTTTGAGGATTACCTTATAGGCTTCTTTGTATGAATCCCAAAAGGGAACTACTTTGGTGCCTCCGGGTAGTGGTCAGGGAGTATCTAGATGCGCCGCACGGTTCAGAGTTGCACAGGCTCTTCCTTATGCGGATATTGGAGCTCCGTCACACCTTCAGAGGGCTCTGCCGCATGACATCGCTTGAAATCCCGAACCCTCAATTCCGTACTGCATGAACTAATTCTTTAATGTAGAGCCCTGTGTGGCCGTAATCATGGGATCCCTGTTAGAAGGTTTGTCAACGGCGTGGGTGTATTCATCAGTGGCTTACCAAGAAGCTTCGTAACTTAAAGCAGCCTGACATATGCACTTCCCGTACAAACCCTGTAGAGATTGAACTCTGGAGCCAAGCAAGTTGGAGAGACACGTTTGATAACTTAATTAGAGATCAATAAACACTAGACCACCAGAACCCTTCCACGATGACGACCATATCAAATCTACTGACCTGCTTGAAACATAACCCGACGGTCCTAACGCCCCAAACTCCCCTGAACCCTAATGCAGAATCCTTATGGGAGTTTCCGAAAACAAGGGGTAACATGGGGTACCTTACAATAAGGATCCTACTATTTAGGGTGCTAGATTAGGGTCCCCCATTTTCGGAAACCCCTGTATCGAGCCCTCGTTGTTAGAACCTAGAACTATTACGGGAGACCTTTGAGCAACCTCGTTGGATGGCTTAGGGTTTAGGGTTTAGGGTATAACATTCTCTTACAGTTTCGTGATAGATATAGTATCATGCATAGGTTCTCAATCTCTATTCTAGCTCTCTATTCTAGCTATTCAGGCCCCTTCTCTTGACGAAGCCGGACACTATTCTCCTCATCTAACTTATTATGGAAAACCCTTGCTGAAGCAACTGTTACCACAACGCTGAAAAAGCACACTCATACAGCGACCCGGTCTCGTAAATGGGGCTCCTGTAAGAGTTGCTACAAGGACTCATTGAAAGGTTCCTTTAAGAGTTCTACAAGGGTTCCTCTATATTTGCAGTAAACCCCATAAAGTGTGAAATCGGATTAAGGCCAAATAGTGCTGGGATTCCCTTCTCATTATTCTTAAGGATTGCGGCTATTGGGTTTCCAACTTTTGGGCTTCTACTATACGTGAAGGCTCAAGGGACTTAGTAAGTAAGGTTATAAGTAGGTTATAATTAGGATAACCCCACTCAGGGAACTTATAACCCCAATTATAACCTACTTACTAAGTCCCATGGTCCTCTACTATAAGCCCTCAACCCTAAACCCTATAGATCCCTCTGAGGAAGCCGCTAGATCCCTTTAAGAAGCCCTTACTTGCCTCAAAGTAACCCCACGATGGTTCCCCTTGAGGAAGTCAAGGCAAAAGTTCGCGATGAACTGCCCCCCTCCCACCCGGAGGCCGCTCGCCAGAGAACGAGCTGAGTTTACTTAGAGGATCAGGGGACTTAGTAAGTAGGTTATAATTGGGGTTATAAGTCCCCCAACTGGGGTTACCCTAATTATAACCTACTTATAACCTTACTTACTAAGTCCCATGAGCCTTCAAGTAGGGCTTACCCTGAACCGTTTGAGGTCTTAGGGTCTAGTTTCAGGACTTGGAGTTTGGGGTTTCCAGATTTGGAGCGGTAGGAGTTTAGGTGTTTAGGGCTTTGGGGTTTAGGGACTGGGCGTCTTCGGACTTGGGCGTTTTGGGGCTTCAGGGTTTCGGGCTCTGGGGCCTTGAGGCATTGGCATTGGGAATTCGGGGCACCCCTTAAACAAGTCTGATTCTGTAGAGATGCTTAAAGTATACTTACATAGGGCTTCTTATAACAGCTGACAGGTTATTCCTTGACTACAGGGTATTGGTTAGAAGCTGCCCCCACCCTGTAATAGTGACTATAAGGATTATATTAGGGCCCTACTATATTCCCATTATACCACTATTACAGGGTGTGGGCCCCTTCTGTGGTATTGGGCTCTTTGGGTGGAAAGCTCCCTGGCAAAGGTCACGGCACTTCTTGAGGAGATGTTCTCGGCCTCTAGCGAGGAGCCTAAGGGGTACTTAGAAATAGTTTTTAAATTTTGGTCACTATAATCCCTAAGAAACTTTTAATTTTTGGTCACTATAATCCCTAAGAAACTTTTAATTTTTGGTCACTATAATCCCTAAGAAACAGCTCAAATTAGATTTTTTGCTAGGGTTCTAAGTTCAGTATAGGAGCGGTGACGTGCTGTTTGAAAGCCCATGGTAAGTCATAAGTAGGGCTGCAAGTATTTGGTACGGGTTACACGCATTTTGAACTGTAGGAATCTTCCTTGAAGCCCTCGCAATTGCATCTCCATACCGTGAAAGAGACTATGATAAGGTTCGGCTACACGGCATAAATTCGCGAAAATGTGCCTTGGTACAGCTCCCGCGTACCTCAGAGACAGTGTTCCGCTCATTGATGTGTACATCCACCCTCCTTCCTTGCATCTTTCCATGCATCAATGAATCCATGCTTGCATACACGTTCATGTACATACATGGCATACACAGTAAGCAGGTGATCTTGTTTCGTCTGTCCAACGGCTCACATAAAAATAAGTGTGTAAACCCTAAACCCTAAACCCTAAACCCTGAACCCTAAACCCTAAATCCCTGAACCCTAAACCCCTAAACCCTACACCCTAAACCCCTCAACCCTAATCCCTAAACGCTAAACCCTAAACCCCTAAACCCTAATCCCTAAACCCTACACCCTAAACCCCTAAACCCTAATCCCTAAACCCTACACCCTAAACCCCTCAACCCTAATCCCTAAACACTAAACCCTAAACCCCTAAACCCTAATCCCTAAACACTAAACCCTAAACCCCTAAACCCTGATCGCTTAAACACTAAACCATAAAACCCTTGCTATCGACTTGAGAACATGCCTCGGGGTGTTCGGGTCTGCGTCTGAACGGCCCAGAAGGCCCGGTCTGTTCATAGACAACCCGACATCACGCACTACTTAGGGGTGCTTAGAAATAGTTTTCAATTTTTGCTTATTATAATCCTTCAGAAGCTAAAATTATATTTGCTAGGGTTCCAAGTTCAGTATAGACTACATGTCCTTCGCGTTCTGGATAGTAGCGTCGGGAGTGTATGGACAAAATGCGATTCTTCGGGTCGGGAATGTATGGACAAGGCCATTCTGAGGATGAGTAGGGCATTGAAGCTGCATGGATTTGGGCTTCTGGTTTTACGGTTTAGGGCCCTGCACTACGACAAGGAAGCCATGGTTTCGACCCCCTTCTCTTACCTTTGGTTAGTAGGGAATGGAAGAATGGTAGTAATAGTAGTTATAAGTATACCCCATTCCTCCATTCCCTACTAACTTAAGGTAAGTTCTGCGATCTTGCAGGAGTTGCTGCATCGAAACTTGAAGGCTCTGACCGATTCCGGCGAAGAGGCGCCTTGCAACCAAAGCGAAGGCAACGGGAGCGGTCAGTCCGAGTTCATCGACTTGAAAGTAGCTCAGCAGATTCGCGGCCTCGAAACATGGGCCAGACACCCACATGGGTAGTTGTCAAAAATTAGGGTCCCTTTTTGGGTACCTCAAATATTAGGTGCCGTATTATGACAAGGACCCCAAAAAGGGACCATAATTTTGACAACCACCCACGTGCGCCATCTTGCACCCGTGTTGTTGTGTTATCTCGCGCCGTGGGCCTTGAGCCCGTCTAACATGCTCCAGAGACACGCATGGTGACCACGACCTATCAACCATGAACTAAATACCTCCGATGGCTCCTACAACAGCGAGAAAAGTTGCAACTGTTACAAGGAAGCATCTCAGAATGCAACTGATGCTGTGAGAAACGACAACCATTAGGCCTGCGTTGGTAATTAACCATTACCACCGCGACATCCACTTCTGCAAGCACTGCCAGTACGCTACTAAGAGTGATACTCTCACGCGTCTGCTGAATTGCAAGAACGCCGCCACACGTGCACAGCCGTTGCATGCGAGGCGGTTGCCAAGCCTGCAGCTTTCACTCCGTCGGAACGCTTCCAAGGTGCCAGCGATGGTTTTGGGCCACGAGGTTTTGGGTTTCAAGTTAGTTTTGGGGAACATGGTCTTTTTATACAAGACTCGGGGCGCATGAGCACTTCCGTGTGGGGTCGGGAAAGTCTAGCTGATGCGCTTGAGCTCAGAGAGGCTCTTGACTATGTATCTGCTTCTCATGGGGCTGACGTGAGCTGTATACTATACTATATATACTCTACTATACTATACTTTACTATACTTTACCATACTTCACTGCACTATACTATATACTATTTTTACTATACTTTACTAGACTTTATTTTACTCTACTATACTATATGGAGATTCCAAGTCTTCTTTCGTGAGCCTAGCAGGTTCAAGGCCAAACTGCGTCTTCAAGCTGGGCGATCGTGGCCTTGGGTACTACTCGGAGGCTTGGCGCCGGCAAGACGGAAGCTCTGTTTGAGAGATTTTCGGGAGCAGGGAGGCCAGGTATCAATCTAGCAATAAGATCAGCCGCCAACAGCCGCACTTGTCACAGACGGAGATGATGGTGGTGATGAGGATGAGGATGGTGATGGTGGCAGTCGGTGGTCATCAGCATAAGCGTGACGAGCCTGATGAGTGGAAGGAATAAAGTAGTTTAGAACCCTGAATTTGGCACCTTTTGCTGCTAGTTAGTAGTTGCTACTTCATAGCTAACCGAGCAGTGAACTTCACCCCAGGTACTACACCCCGAACTCCTGAACTCTAGAGCCCTACACACTAAACCTCACCTGAGGCAGAAGAGACGGCACCTGAGGCAGAAGAGACGGCACCTGAGGCAGAAGAGACGGCACTGCGGTTGTGCTTGCGGCTTCGCGTAAACCTGGAGACGCAGGCGACCGCCTAAATAATTACCTATACAGACTTTTTTGTTTGAGGGGGGGTCCTTAATTACTATATTTATAGTAAAATGGGCCCCAAAACCCTATTCTAATTATGAAGGCGTCTATGTTAGAGACAGGGGTTTAGGGGAGCCTGACCTTTAAGGGAAAGGCCACAGAGTCTACCCTAATTGATTCGGGAGCTAACTTTGAAACCGTTGCAGTTAATGCCGGGATAAGGCGCTAGACTTAGCAGCGGAGTGGATACACTTCACACTTTTCGGGATAATGTTACCCACAATAAAACTGAAAGCGCACCCCCTAAACCCTAAACCCTTAACCCTGAGCCTTATGTATAAGGAAGCCCAAAATAGTTTAGGTGAACCCTGCCAGGATGGGGAACTGCGCCAGAGACCCGTGGCTCGCCTTGTGCAGCCCATACCGGAGGACGGACAGCGGGCCGAGAGGTAGGAAATACTGTAGGGGGTTTAGGGTTTAGGGTTTTAGGTACAGGAAATACTGTAGGGGGTTTAGGGTTCAGGGTTTAGGGTTTTGGGTGCAGTTTATAAGCAGTGCTGCTAATGGCTGTGGTGGGGCTGGTCCTGGTCCTAGTGGTGCTTCCAGTGCTGCTGGTGCTGGTGATGGTGGTGGCATTGGTACGAAAGAAGACCGAGTAGTCGTAGTGGTAGTGATTGTAGTAGTGGTAGTGGTTGTGATAGTGGTAGTGGTAGTGGCAGTGGTCGTGGTGGTGGTGGTGGTGGTGGTGGTGGTGGTGGTGGTGGTGGTGGTGGTGGTGGTGGTGGTGGTAGTGGTAGTGGTAGTGGTAGTGGCAGTGGTGGAAGTAGCAGTAGCAGTAGCAGTAGCAGTAGTAGTAGTAGTAGTAGTAGTAGTAGTAGTAGTAGTAGTAGTAGTAGTAGTAGTAGTAGTAGTAGTGTACTAGTAGTAGTAGTAGTAGTAGTAGTAGTAGTAGTAGTAGTAGTAGTAGTACTAGTAGTAGTAGTAGTAGTAGTAGTAGTAGTAGTACTAGTAGTACTAGTAGTACTAGTAGTACTAGTAGTACTAGTAGTACTAGTAGTACTAGTAGTACTAGTAGTACTAGTAGTACCAGTAGTACTAGTAGTACTAGTAGGACTAGTAGTACTAGTAGTACTAGTAGTGCTAGTAGTACTAGTAGTACTAGTAGTAGTGGTAGTTGGAAGAGGAGGAGGAGGGTGAGGAGGGAGCAGCAGCAGCAGCAGCTGCGGCAGCTGCTCACGGCGCTGCGAGGCGCTGCGAGGCGCCCGGTAGTTTCGTGCTACCGCAGGGTCTGGGGTGGAGGGGCATGATCATGAACGTTGCTCCTGGAGTTACTGCTTTATCGTTGTGCCATTCTCAAAAACCACCACGCTTGCCAGAACTTCCGTTGTCTCGCCTAAGGCTGCCGATTTCCAGGGTCTCCAAAGACTGATGTGATCTTGGGCTTTAGGGCTTTAGGGTTTTAGGGTTTAGGGTTTTGCATTCTGACGGACGACGAAAAATCTATTCGATTGCATCCGGCAGGCTGAAACAGCAACCAACAAAAAGCACAGAGTGAAAGAAGTCTTGGACAAAGAACAAGCCTTTCTGGACGAAGTAGTCGAAACATCGGCAGGCATGGTGTTTTGGAGATGCCCACAAACGTACACACCCACTCACCCTGCAGCCCCGTGATCTAGAAGTAGCAGCCGTAGTGGTGGTAGCGGGAGTGGGAGTGCGAGTGGTAGTGTCGGCGTGAGTGAGAGTGGGAATGGCCTTGTGGTGGTAGCAGTAGCACTAGCAGTAGCACTAGCAGTAGCACGGCAGTAGCACTAGCACTAGCAGTAGAAGGAGCAGGAGCAGGAGCAGCAGCAGCAGTAGCAGTAGCAGTAGTCGTCGTCGTGCTAGTGGTAGCATCATAGCAGCAGTACGGAGGACTATATTGTCCTGTTGATGCTTGGGGATCAGAGCCAGGTTTAGGGTTTATGGCGTGGGGCTTTGGGCTTGGCGCTTAGGACTTAGGGCTTGGGATTTGCGGTTCAGCAAATCTAGAGCTTCTGGGTCCAGGAGGAGTACTACACTGACGCTGCGCAGCGCCATCTCGTCGTCCATGCCGTGGCGAAGCGAGCCCGCCATCGGGAGGCCGTCCAAACCCAAGCTAAGCCTACTTCTGGTGACGTTAGATTAGGGCTTGAGGTGTGTCACAGACCCACCCATCGAGTGGTGTGGTACCGTGGAACCACCCGCAACCACTCGAAGTAGGGCCTGAATGAGTTTCGTGTTCCGCTTCCACTTTTTTTGTCGCAGAAAAATTGCAAAGGCAGAGTTGAAAAGACAAAGAACATCCGAAACATGCAGAACATTACCACCGAGGTGTTCAGGCAGTGTCTGTCGATCAGGACATGTCGTGGTGGCACTCGGGCCAGTCACTCGGGCACCGTCCTCAAACCGTCGTCCGCCAGCTTGCCATGCCAAGGTAGCCCAAAACCCTAAACCCGAAACCATAAACACTAAATCCGAAACCATAAACCCGAAACCATAAACCCTAAACCCCAAACCCCAAAGCATCCATACCCTAAATCCGAAACCCCCTAAGCCCCTAAACCCCTAAACCCAAAACCCCAAACCCTACCTCCTCAGAGGCCGATGCTGCCCTCGGCGAGCTGGCAATCTGCGAGAACTCTTGCGACCGCCTTGCAGCGAAGGGGAATCGGCTGAAGAAGGCCGGACTGAGGGTTCCAGGGTTGAGGGGTTTAGGGGGTTTAGGGGTTTAGGGGTTTAGGGATTAGGGTTCAGGGTTTCGGGTTTAGGGATTAGGGTTTAGGGGTTTAGGGTTTAGGGGTTTAGGGGTTTAGGGTTCAGGGTTCAGGGTTTAGGGTCTAGGGGTTAGGGTTTAGGGGTTTAGGGTTTAGGGTTCAGGGTTTAGGGTTTATATAGGGGTTTAGGGTTTAGGGATTAGGGTTTAGGGTTTAGGGTTTAGGGGTTTAGGGTTCAGGGTTTAGGGTTTAGGACGTGCGGAGGTTTGGGCCTCATTTGTCGTATTATCACGTTTCCTGGTGAGGGTTATGGGATTGGGGTCCTGTTGAGGTTTAGGGTTTATGGGTTTGGGCTTGGTATTGCAGAGTTATGTTTATGTTTAGGTTTTATGGAAAGTAGAGACTCTAGTGACCCTCATGATGCGATAGAAGGATTGTGATCATAAGGCTCCAGGGCCCATAAACAAAGGACCCCTGGCTTCCTTGATTTGCAGAAACTTCGGCGGGTCTTGTTGGAAGGAAGGCTCGGGGACGATGTTGCGCAAGTCAGCGTGGGCACTTCCGGCAGTGGTGGTTCGAGCTGTGGTCGATCAGACTCCTACCCCAGGCCCGAAGCCCTCATGTGCACCCGGAGACCTCTCCGAGAGCATTAATGGCAACAGCAAGCAACCAGTAGTTATATCAGTAAGAAGAGGTGTGCAACGAAGCAACAATATGCGCAAAGAGCAGCAGATGACATAGAAGGCTTGCATATTTCGTAGTAGCAGTCCTGAGCGTTCTCAATCGACCTATACCAACATATGCTCCAAAACACTAATTTCTAAGTCCCCCACATTCGTCGATGATGAATTACCCAAAGGCCCCGAAGTAGTTCCTTTTCGGGGTTCATATATCGAATCCTATATATAAGGTAATCCCAAAAAGGAACTACTATGGGGCCTTACTAAACCCTACTAACACCCTAAACCCTAAACCCCATGGGCCTTCCTAAACCCTACGAAAACCCTAAACCCTAAACCCCATGGGCCTTACTATGGAGCCTCTGGGTAGTGAACCTGAAAGAGAGGCATTTGCCAGAGGCATTTGCGAGCTCATGAAGCTCCTCGGCGGCGTTTCCGGTTTCCTTTCTGGGTTTACAGGGATTAAAGTGATGGGGTCAGGCTCTTAGGGTTTAGGGTTCAGGGTGTGGGTTCAGGGAGTTTGGGGGGATTTCGGGACTTAGGGTTTAGGGTAGGGTAGGGTTCTTAAGGGTTTAGGATTTCGGGCCTTCCTATGAGGGTTCTACCCCCTAAACCCTAAACCCCAAGCCAGCAGAGGTTCGTCGTTTCAGCTTTGAGCGGTGGATGTGCCACGGCGGCTGTAGGTGTGTGTTGACTCAGGGGGTTGAAGGCCTGATATCCAAAACACCACAAAACCAAAAGAAACCACCGTCAGGGTGTAGTATAGGGGCCAAAGTCGTTAGAATACGGTTTAGGGGGGGGGTTAAATTAGCCGAGAGGGAAACCCGGTAGGCCCCCGCATTTTAGAGGGGTCTGCATACTTCTAGCATCCCCTTATCGGCGTCATGTAACCATAATCGATCGTAAAATTTACACCCAAAGCCTTTTCATGTTATTGAGGTCCCTACGCAAGCCTACGGCACACAACGCTCAACCCCCACAGGCCGCGAATTCATTATGCCCTAGATTCCTTCAATTAAGGAACGTATACTCGCATCTATGAGTAGAAGGACCTTAAACTTTTCCTAAACCCTAAACCCTCTTATAGAACCCTTGAAGAAGCACTACAAGTCAGGGATCCCAGAAAGGAATCAGTGAAAGGAGCCCGTAGCTTAGTCTCGAGAGGCTCCTGGACAAGGCACACCGCAGCGTGCAGTTCTACGAGCAGCAGCTGAAGCAGCTGAGCTGCGCGCAGGGCACGGCCGAGGCACATCTTCGTGTTTCGGGTTCAGGGGTTCACCCAGAGACTCCAATATCCCTTAATTGAGGAATATACCTTAAATCATATAAGGGATCCTACCATAATTTAAGGAATATGGCTTAATTAAGGAATATTGGAGTCTCTGGGCAGGGTGTTTAGGGTGTGCGGCCTCAGGACGGTTTTGGGCTTACGGGGGTTTCGGGTGTGCGGGTTCATGACGGCTCTGGGCTTACGGTTTTGGGCCTCGGGTTTGAAGTTGAAGCCTTGGGGCTTGCGGTTCGGTATTCAGGGTTTCCTCATGCACACCCCTCAGAGCTAAAGCGTAGTAGTCACCATGGTAGAATAAAGATTTTCCTTTGCAAAACCGGCAGAGTAGTAAGCAAATTGTTATCGAACATCTTCTCCAGACGAATAGCAAGACGAAAATGAACAGGGGAAAAATAGTAACCACAAGATTATTGTCTGATTAAGTTGTTTTCCTGTAGTAAAAACCAAACCCTAAACCTCAAACCTGAGACCCTAAACCCTAAACCCCGAACCCCTAAACCCTTAAACCCTAAAGTCTTGAACCCCAAACCCAAACCCTAAACCGCTAAAACCCTAAACCAGTAAGAACACACCAAGCCCGGAAAGGAACACGAGTGCTCCATTTGCCTGGAGTCCGCGTCGGACCTGGGTGCATGGTCCATCCTGCTTCTTGGCTGGTTTTGCTCAATACTTAGGGATACTTAGAAATAATTTTGAATTTGTCGTTATTATAATCCCTAAGAAACAGCTGAAATTGTAATTTTTGGCTAGGGTTCCAAGTTCAGTTTCTATACTCGTGGCGAAAGACGGGTTCCGAAAAAGGGTAATAGCTGCTTGGCACTGTGGGTTTTGTCTCGGGGTTTAGGGTTTAGGGTTCTAAGGTGCAGGGTTTAGGGGTTCAGGGTTTGGGGCTTTACAAGGGTTCCTTCAAACGGTTCTATAGGCTATAGCCTCTTGGCATTGTTACAGGGATTTTGTAAGGGCTGTATCAGGGTTCCTGTGAAGGGTTGTCTAGGTGCGATGATAAGGTTAAGGGTTCTACAATCTACAAAAGTTTCGACTAGCTGACTAGCTTCGGTCTTGTGGTTTGGGGCTTGGAGGTTTGAGGGTTTTGGGCATTAGGCTTTGAGGTTTTTGGGTGACTTTTGGGTTTAGGGGCATTGGGGTCATGTTGCTATACGAGAGATTCGGGGATGGAGGATCCTACTACTACTACTACTACTACTACTACTACTACTACTACTACTACTGCTACTGCTACTACTACTACTACTACTACTACTACTACTACTACTACTACTACTTACTACTACTACTACTACTACTACTACTACTACTACTACTACTACTACTACTACTACTACTACTACTACTACTACTACTACTACTACTACTACTACTACTACTACTACTACTACTACTACTACTACTACTACTACTACTACTACTACTACTACTACTTCGACGACTAGTCTTCAAAGCACATAATCAAATAGTGCACCTTCAACGGATGGGGTATTTGTCAAAATTAGGGTCCCTTCTTGGGTACCCTAAATATCAAGTGCCGTATTATATTAGGGAGCAAAAAAAGGACCATAATTTTGACAAACACTTATTTGCACTGCTTGTCTTCCTTGCCAGGCCATGCTCCCACATTTTCCACACCGCGTGCATCCGCGAGGTGGGCGGGGTGAAATCTCGAAAGCTGGGGTACCTAAACCCTAAGCCCTAAACTCCAAAACCCTAAACCCCAAACCAAAACCCTAAACCCGATGCTTAGGGTTTATGATATAGGGCTACGCAGAGTTGTTGGAGCCCCGGGTCTTCTTCTGAAGTCTATTGCTCGGTTCCTGAGTAGTAGTAGCTTTTTTAAAGGGGTTCTATATGGGATCCTTAAAGGGTTCCAAAATTGAGTTTGAGGCTTAGGGGTTACAGGGCTTTCGTGGTAGGCTTCGCAGAGGACAGTCGGACGTCTCGGTTTTGGAGACAAGGCTTCTCCATCTTTCGTTGGAGGCTGCGTAGCAGCCCATTCGGTGTAGGTTTACGGAGCAGACTCCTTCAAGAATCCGCAGAAGAAAACTAAACCCTAAACCCTAAACCCTAAACCCTTACCCTTGCTGGGCGGCTTTGGGAGCCCCTTTGGATTTTAGGCTTGCAGGGGGTTGTACTCATGGGATCATGGGACTTCGTAAAGACGGTGATAAGGTAAAAGCCAGAAAGTTGGAATATGATTATCCTAACCCCTCTATGGTAAATTATAGGGTATCCTACCATGAAACCATATTCCAACTTTCTGGAGTTCCCTGTAAGTCAGAGCTATAGTCATACCTACCTAAAGCATCCAGCAAGGGTACGGCTACGGACAGCTCGAGTAGGGGTCAATGTGTTTCATTGTGGTGGTTTCCGCTAGAGGCATGGGGCGATCTATTGTGTCGTTAAGGTTGCCGAGTTCACGGCTAATGACAAGTCTTACGGTGGAGGGTCAAGAGTTATAGGATTATAGGGTCATCCCTACACACCGCCCCAAAGCCCTAAAGCCGTAGACCGCAAAGCCCAAAAACTTGGGCCCTGAACAAATGGGCAGCACAGCCAAAGCCAAGCCCTCAAATCACGTTGCAATGGAAGCCCTAGACCCGAAAGTCCGAAACGAAGAAAGACTCAACCTGCCTGAAGCCTCTAACCCTGAAGCACTCAAACCTGCGCAGGTCCTCCAGAAAAACCCATTCTGTCCAGAATGCCGGGCACCACTCAAGCTATCGGAGATCGCTTCCGTAGCTCGGTTCCCCAAGTCACACCGTTGTTCTTTTTTGCTTCCTAGGATGCCCAGTAGTACCCTTATTCCCTTTTTGTAGTCCTAGGTTCCTTATAAAGTTACCCAATACCAAAAAGAGAGGCCTTTTTATTCTTAGGTTACTGGGTATCCTAGCTTCCCTTGAATACCTCGACAACAGGCAAAGCTTTCTCTCAGGGTGACACTCCCTAAACCCTGCACCCTAAACCCGCCGACCTAGGTGGTGATGGAGTTGACGCCCAGCTGCAGCCAGTTTCGGGACTCGCCGATTCCAGCTCTACCTCGCAAGCAATGTTTCGGTTGCAGAGGAGGAGGGCGGTAATGATTTGAAACGCTGCGCGTCGTCCGCCTCGGCCCGGCTGTACGCGCATGCGGCGAGTGGCTACTATCTGCAGCAAGCTCTTGTAGGAAAAAAGTAACAGTTGGAATCGCACTTATAGTAAAAGTAATGTTCATAGCAACACGAAGCAGGATGATTGTGAGTAGTATTAGTAGTGGTAGTATCAGTACGATTTTTGGTGTCGTCATTCCGAAACACTGGATACCAAGACTCTCGCAAGCGGCGGGATGCCTTAAGTATGGGCCGTTGAGGCTGTGGATTTCGTGGGCGTCTTGGATTAGGGAAGCACCACAGCCTTTTCAACCACGTTACTCCGCCTATCCCAACGAAAGGGCGTCTAAAACAAGCCTGAGACGCACATAAAGATGCTACATTGCAGTCCCGTGTCGTCGAAAACTCCAGAAAGCTCGCACCTGTCAGCGAGCGGAGGAGGGGCGGGAGGGAAGGGGGGAGGGGGGAGGGGGGCGGGGGAGGGGAGGGGGGGGAGGGGGGGGAGGGGTGGGAGAGGGGGGGGGGGAAGCGAAGAAGCCAAAATCCACTCAAAAAGGCGAAAACATCGCCGGACCTTGGGGCTCATCGACACGTTTCCATTTTTTTATTTTAATCATAATCACAAAGACGAGGGCTTTTGGCTGTCTGACTGCAGGGCGCAGGGGTTGGCGCTGTTCGCCCTTTAGGGACAGAAGCGCCAAGCATCCAGATGTTGAAGACATACCAGTATGGCACAGATACCCGGCAACGCCCATCCAGATTCAAGTCGTTTCCGGCCGCATAGTACAGTTCTCCCACACCCAAGAGTACCAGGTAGGAGGAGACGGACCCAATAAGACTTAAAACATCTTATACTACAGGTCTGTTATGATTGTAAAACAACTATATTGAGTTATACTATGCGATGTTGTGTTTTACTAAATTCATGTTTTACACGATCCTACCGTGTCAGACCATATTGTAAAATACTGCACAATAATATTGGACGGTGTTAAAGTGTACTATGTTAGACGAGATTATGATCTATAATATCGTAGAACATGTATCTGATCCTATGTTGTATGTTATGACTTCCATATACATGTTTCCAATGCTTATATATCGGGCCATATCCATATATGTTAACTAAGATACATCATTTTATATTGTGTTGTATCATATTATGTTAATACTGTACTATCTTATATGTGCACTGCTTCTGTGAAGTCAGAAGAACTACGGATGCTACGCCGAAGCCGTCTGCCGCGATCTTTACGTATAAGGTTCGAAGCCGAAACCCGAAACCCTAAATCCAACGTGACATAAAGACAAAACGCCACACTCCGAAGCGCTAAAGCCGAATCCTGAGTCCTGTCGTAGCCTTTCACGGTTTAAGGTTTAGGGTAAACCCTAAACCCCAAACCGTTATAGAGTTATAGATCCACAGAACGACTGTTAGAGCAAAAGGACCAGGCCCTTTGTGAGTGGAGAGGGTGAGCATTGAACCCAGCAAGCTTCAGGGGTTGCAACCCCTGCAGCGCTGAACACTGCATTCACGACCCTGGGAGAAGCAACACCCAAAAGCCTCCTACAACCCAAAATAGGCCCCTCTTCTCTTCTTGCTACTCTCAGCTTTACAGCTTGACGACCTCCGCTCTTACTTTCGAGTTCTGCCTCTTTCTGGCTTGATTGATATGGCTTTTCGAATCATGGTATCCTAAGGCCCCACAGTAGTTCCGCTGTGTGGTTCATATTTAGAACCCTATAAGATAATCCCCAAAAGGAGCTACTTTGGGGCTATGGGTAAGCCTATGTAAGCCCAAAGCCCTGGTTCTTATACCGCCAGCTTCAGGCGCGAGCCTGAACCCGTCCAGCCACAGCTGCCTCGGGATCCTGACATGTCCCAGGCAGTTTAGGTTTTCAGGTTTAGGGTTTGGGTTTTGGATGGGTCGGCGTCTAGGGTTGTATCGGATTGTATAAAGGGGTTTGGGGTTTTCTTCCGGATTTTATATTGTGTTTGTTGTTGAATGACGACGTTTCGTCGCTTCAACGTTTAGTTCGGATGTTTACGTGCGGAGGCTTGGGTTCGGAAATTGGGCTTTGGGTTTGGGATGCAGTGTTCAAGTGTTTTCAGGGTAAAGCCAGGCCAGTTATCAAACAGAGTAGCAACCTGTTACGACTACGTTAGAGGCGTAGAGCACACCGGATCCTTCTGTGCACTATAGAGCCTTCAACTCAAGGCTTGCACCTGTTGAAAGCCCGTGATACAGAAGCCTGAAACCCGTATTCTAGGGTACTATTATGTATATACGATGTATACATAGACATATATATATAATATTATATATATATATATACATTCATATATACATATATATACATATACACACACACACATATACACATGACCCTCTATCTACCCTCCGCTGCACCCGAACTATTAGGGGCCGGATGTCGGTTTTGCTATCTGACCTCCCATGGAGTTGCAGGACGGTCTACATATCCAAGTCTCACAACCACCCTAAACTTGTTTCTGGAAGCGCTATAGCCCTTATGAAACCCATACAAGACCTTCATTACATCCTTATGCAGGTTCTTGGTTTCGTATGAGATTTCTACATAATCCTCATGAGACCCATTGGTCTCTACTTAAAGGATCATGGGACTTAGTAATTACGGTTATTATTAAGGTAACTATACTTATAACCCCAATTAAGGTACTTATAACCATACTTACTAAGTCCCATGATCCTCCAAGTACAGGATCCATATTATAAGATCCTCACACAGACACTTAGACCCTAACTCCCAGACCCTAAACCCCAGACCGTGAACCTTAAAGTCAATGTAAGCTCCTCAAACATCCCTACTTGGAGGCTCATGGGTAGTTAGAAGTAGAATAACTGTATAGAATTATAACCCGTATTAGGGCACTTATGACCCCACTCAAAGCCACCCATGCGTCTGCAAGTACTGAGCGTCACGCCGGAGAGATCCTAAATAAACCCTAAACCCAAAACCCTAAACCCAAAACCCTAAACCCTAAACCCAGAACCGAAAGGCCTGGAAGCGCCACGGCTCCAAGCTGAACGCCGTGGCCCGGCGCCTCAAACAAATCCGATTGCAGAGCGTCGAGGCCGGTTGAGAGTTTCCTCAGGGGTACTTAGGAAGTTTTTTGATTTTTGGTCATTATAATCCCTAAGAAACAGCTAAAAATTATAATTTTTGCTAGGGTTCTAAGTTCAGTATAGTTTCCTGTAGGAAGCTGATTAAGAAACCTTTATTTGGGGCCTTTCAAAGGGTTCTATAAGAGCTACTATAAGGGATGTATAAGTGTACTGCTGCTGATGGACAAAATCCTGCATGACCTTAAGGACCCTAAATTATGGGAATTATGGTATATTCCTTATAATGGGTACTGCAGGATTTTTGTCCATCAGCAGTATAATCAGAGGCCGGGTTGGGGTGTCCAAACAAGTCGGCTAAGGGTTAGGACTCGGGTTTAGGGTTTAGGATCACGGGGTTGAGGGTTTAGGGTTTAGGGTTAGGGGGGTTGAGGGTTTCGGGCCGGATTGACGGTTTGATGTAGGAAGGATTGGGACTCGGTATTAGGGTTTAGGGTTAGGGGGTTGAGGGCCGGGTTGAGGGTAGGAAGCTGATCAAGAAACCCTGGGCCTAGAACTCCACAATAGTAGGGTTCATACAAGAAACCTTGATAAAGGCCCAAGGTTTATCTTAATCTAGTTCCTACATTAGGGTTCAAAATAGTCGGATAAGGGTTAGGACTTGGGTTTAGGGTTCCACAGGTTTAGGGCAGTTTAGGGCTACGGGGTTGAGGGTTTTGGGGGGTTTAGGGGTTTAGGATTTAAGGTTAAGGCCTTAAGGGTCCATGTACTCGAGAAGTACAGCGTGGGCAAGCGAACCCTGAAGTTTTCGGGTGTCTAAAAGGGTTCCGGGCTCGAGTATCGGTACTGTTCATGCTGAAGGGTATTGTAGCACTGACGCACTGCATGGGTTTAAGCCCTGCACCCGAGACCGTCGACCACAAAAAGCCCGAACCAGGTTTCGGACTGCTGTGTAATCATAGGGACCCTTAGGGGGTAAGGGGAGGGGGGGTAGGGGGCCTTAATGCCCCATTATAGGGGCCTATTTGAGGAAGTATAGTCCCCTACCCCCCTCCTCGTGAACCCCCAAGGTTCCCTATGATGTAATCAGCATAGGGGGAAGGGAGGGTCCTATGTTGCATGTATGTTGTTTGCATGTCTTGTTTCCGGACACGAGTACATAGCTGAGTTCCAATTCAACCCCCTGCCCTGAAAACTCAGGACCCTGCACTCTCGGCCCTGTACCCTAAAGCCTGAACCCCAAAGCCTAAAGCCGAAACCCGGGGTTGGAAGCTCAGAGATCTCTTGTGTTCTCAGACCTGCTTAGGACGAGAGGCTTACCTGCATGCCTGCATGACACACAGAAGCTCCATGCTGCTACTGATACGATTACCTACCACGACAACCACGACTACCACTGCGACGTCCGCTACCAACCTCTAGCAGGATTAGTCTGGCCTGTGGCTAAGTTAATATGGTCGTCCTCCGGCCCGTCATTTCCGAAACAACCTCCCCCTAAACCCCAACCCCTAAACCCTTAAACCCCACTGCCGCCCATTCAGCCATAAAGCCCACTGCCCCGGCCACAGGCAAAAGCCCTGGTTTTCGTGCAGTGGGCTGACTTGGAGGACAAGGTCTGCATGGCTTTGCAGGACTTCGTGGGTCAAGCGGGGCTGGGTGCAGATCGTCAAAGTGTGGAGTGTAGTTGGCAGGGTCTGCCTAAGCCCTAAACCCTAAACTGTAGTATGTTTGGTCCGGTGCTTGCAGCACGGAGTTTTAGGGTGTGAGGTCTAGAGCGTTAAGAGTCTAACAGGCTTTAGGCGGTAGGTTTTAGATGCTCGGGTTTCGGGTTTATAAGGACGCCTCGGAAAGCCAACCAACAATCCATGGTATGTCTAAGAACATCCGTTTCAGGTCTGAGGATTCGGGGTATGGCTTTTTAAAAGATTTAGCCAGTCGGTTCAGGACCGACCCGATTTGCGCCTTTGGGGTTTGGGGCTTGGGGTTTAATGTAGGAACCTGATTAAGAAACCTTGGGCCTTTATTTGGGTTCCCTATTTTGGGGTTATAGGCCCAGGGTTTCTTAATCAGGTTCCTACATTAGGGGAGGGGTGGGATGGGGTCCTGAGAGGGTTACGGGAGGTTTTTCTACTGGGGACCAAGAGCCGTAATAAGTAGAGCTACGGTTGATGATATTAATCCTGCATCACCTTAAGGACCCCAGACTATGGGAATAATGGTATATTTCTTACTATGGGTAATGCAGGATTTATATCATCAACCGTACCTTACCCATATCCGTATTTGCTATGTCCCTTGGTCCTTTGAGCCTTAGGCCCGAAGCCCCCAAACCCTACACCCTCAACCCCGAAAGCGTGAAGCCGGACACTGAAGGAGTTGCCAGAATTATCTACCTCAGGTACCTTAAGTAACTCAGCTCCTTGCCAAGAACACATAGCTCTGTACTATATAAACTATGTAAGGATCCACAGAAAATCCCATTCAGAAAGGCACTTCTGAAAGTCTGAGGCATTCTGAGAACCCTGTGCACTTCCAACCCAAGAACCATGAAACCCTGAACCCCGAGACCCCAAACCCTAGCCCCTAAACCCAAAATCTCCTAATGCAGGAACCTGATTAAGAAACCTTGGGCCTTTATTAGGGTTCCTTATAAAGGGGTCAATAAGAGTTAGTATAAGGGATCTACAAAGGTGCTATAGCAATGTAGGAACCTGATTAAGAAACCTTGGGCCTTTATTAGGGCTCCTTGTTTGAATCCTACTATTTTGGGGTTATAGGCCCCGGGTTCCTCAATCAGGTTCCTACATTAGATTCCAGGACCATGGAGTGAAATTCCTCCGCCTCTCCAGCTGCGCGAAGCTGCAGATCCAAGATGGCGCGATCTTACGAAGATTCCAGGAGGCACAGGGGAGGACCCTAAACCGAAACGGTGCTTTTCCGCTCTTTGGGAATAGTGCTGGTTGAGATATCGATGTTTATAACTATGTACTTCTATATCTGTATAACTAGTAGACTTTAGCGTTTGATTTAGGGATCGACTCAAGGGTTCGAGGGTTTTCGGGTTTAGGGCTATGGGGTCTTCTCAATGCCCTGGCTTCAGGTTTTGGGAGTTTGGGGTTGGGAAGAGGCGGGTGGACCTTAAACTGGCTGTGCTGTAGGGTTTAATTAGGGTTAAACTCTGGCCCATGAGAGTCAACTGGCAATCCTTCTCGCACTAGGATTCTGGATATGGCTTACGGCAAGGCCGAACGGCTTCTTTCCTCCGCCCTGCCGACATACATGCATGCCTACATAGGTACATACATGTACACACAAAAGCTTAGGGTTAGGATGTCGAGTTTAGGGTCATAACCTCCCACTCGTACGCATGTTGTGAGCTTCTGAGGTGGAAACCAGGTTCATGCGTCTATTGTTTAAACGCCTGGAGACATCAGCCCCACTCAGGCCATTCAATGAAGCCTTCTTGTTGAATCATCTACTGTAGGAAACTGATTAAGAAACCTTGGGCCTTTCTTAGGGTTCCTTATATGAATCTTACTTTTTTTAGGGTTATAGGCCCCGGGTTTCTTAATCAGGTTTCTACATTATCTGGTGGTTTCGATCCGACTCTCCGAACAACTGGCTGCCCTGCAAAATCAGCTACGACGTGTCTCAGGCTTAACGGATCATGGGATTTAGTAAGTAGGGTTCCTTAAAGGGCTTCTTAAAGGGATCTATCGGCTTCCTTAGAGGGATCTATGGGGTTTAAGGTTTAGGGTTTACTTAGAGGATCAGGGGACTTAGTAAGTAGGTTATAATTAGGGTTATACGTCCCCTAAGTGTGGTTATCCTAATTTCCTAATTATAACCTACTTATAACCTTACTTACTAAGTCCCATGAGCCTTCAAGCAGTGCCCGCCGTAAACCCTACATGCGGCACTCAAACCTGCACGAGCGTGGACGGTGCCGCGTTGTAGCTCCACAGGTTCGGTACTTTGAGGGAATGCGCTGTCAGATGCTAGTTTCCACATTGCGACAAATGTCATAGCTTCGGCTCATGGACCAAAATCATGCATGTACTCTGATCCAGGGCATATACCATCACCCCATATCGCTCCCATAGGCCACTTCAGGTATTACCGGATTTTGATTTTGTGCACAAGCAATGCGGCAATGCATGTATCCCGACTATCATGTTAAAATCTTGTCGGGAGTTGTCGTTGCCTGTCTAGCTGTTCCTAGTGCTATGCATGCTCAGCACACATTCCCCTGGTTGCTTGTATCTGGTGGAATTTTCATATACTTTCACTAGGCCAAAAACCACTGAAACCCTTAAACCCTGAGCCCCAGCCCCGGAGGAGCAGGATGCATTTGCCCCTCATGTGCTGGTGTTGTCGCTGCAGAAGGCTGCCTCAGGCACGAATCTGACTCCAGGCTTGGGAAACAGAGGGGGGTTGTCAACATTAGGGGGCCTTTTCGGGTACCCTAAATATTACGTGCCGTATTATAATAAGGACCCAAAATAGGACCATAGTTTTGACAACCCCCCACGGAACTAGACCCCCCAACCCTAACTCTAAAAAAAAAAATCCCTTCATTTTTCGACCTCTACCCACTTAAGGACCTTCAGAGCTCTGTTAAACGGCCCTTGGGGGTCGCCGGGTAGGGGGGCTTAAAAACATTGAAGAGGATCCAGGGTTTAGGATTTAGGATTTAGGGTTCACGGTCGAGGGTTCAGGGTCCAGGGTTCATGGTTCATCGTTGAGGATTTAGGGTTTAGGGGTTCAGGGTTTCAGATGACCTTGAGGATCGTTGTGCTTGGTCTATGTTTGTAGGCTCTGGAAGAGGAGTTGCTGAGTTCTGGAGGAGGGCTGGGTCGTTACCTCTTTAGTGGTTCGTGGGGTTACGTGGACTCCCTATTCTGATTTCCTTACTTACTTTTATAAGTCCTCAAAAAGGTAGGTTATTTGGGGCCCAGGAAGGGCTTAGAATATAGGCGGGTGAACAAATAGGCATGATCTCACTTATAATATACCCCGTTTAAGTTTTACTAGAACATGTGCCCAAGCCCACGTCGCATTCTTTCGGCTCCAATACTGTAATGTAGCTGTTTCAGGGGTTGTGTGTTTAGTTTTTGGTGCGCCATCCTCCGCGATTTGGGCTGGTGGTTTCTCCATTCGGCCTGCTTCAAGTAGTTGGAGGATCATGGGAATTAGTTAGGTTCTTAGAAGGGCTCCTTAAAGGGATCTATAGGGTTCCTTACAGGGATCTTTATGGTTTAGGGATTCGGGTCTACTTGGAGGATCATGGGACTTAGTAAGCGTGGTTATAAGTACCTTAGTTGGGGCTATAGTTGCCTTAATAATAACCGTAGTTGCTATAAGTCCCATGATCCTTTAAGTAACCCTTTACAAACCCTAACCCGTTCAGGGTCGGGTTCATGACTGCATGCAGGGTCGTAAGCCGCTTCGCTGGCACCTGAAATAGCTGTACCTTAGCCCAAGTAACCCACCTTTTTTAAGGACTTCTATAAGGGAATCATAATGAGGAACCCTAAAAAGGTAGGTTCTTTAGGGTTCAGGTAGAGCCCATCAGCCACAAACCCACCAAAACCACATAAACTCTACGTCTTGATCGGGCCGTGCACGAAAGCCTAACAATGCCTAAACCCACCTTCCTCTTGATGACCATAGGGGTTGCGTGGAGACCGTACCAGTAGAACTTAAAGCTGCAAGCGTCCTTTGCTTTTGGGTTGCTGCAATCCCAAATACCCCCTACCCTCCCCCTAGAGCAAGACCCAGCTTAAAGACAAGGTCCCTGTAGTTTTTAACTGTGGGCTCATGTTCTGCGAGGGAGTAGGTCCTAATAGGTTACAACCAGCTTCAGCAAGTTAGGACTTGGGTTCACGATGCTCAGGGCCGGGATCCTCCCGACATTACCTTGAGGGGGCAAGGTTACTGATGTTCCAACTGTTTGGCTTCTGCTTTTAGGTGGAAGCCATATTATGCTTGTTTGGGGTTTGAAGGGCAAAGTGGCTGGCTAAGCTAAACAGCTGAGGACAGCAGCCAGCCATGTCCTTTTCGTCCACCCGATGAATGCCGAGAGCATCGAAGAAGCGACTGACCTTCATGGAGCAAATAATTCAGGGGTCGGCAAGATGAACAGTACTCTTACTTCGGGGTATGCTAATACTGTCACCAAAGTCCTATTCCAATTCTTGAAGTTTTCGTTGTCAGCTTAGCTATATACTATGTGTGTTGTGATGGGATTTTTGTGTTATTGTGCTTTGGTTTAGGTGTTCAGCTTGTTGGTTTTCGGGGCTCCCCCCCCACATATACAAATGTGTGGCAAGCGTTATCTTTCTCGCTGAAAGAAAGATTTTCTCGTGGGCTTGTGTGTTCTGGTTGTTTAAGTCCTTGTTTCTTTGCGCCTTCTTTCTGCTGCGTACGCCTGGGTATGGGCTGTTTCAGCTTTGTGTGAGTTGGCTTGGGCCTCGGTTTACATGCCAGGGCGGCCATCAGTGCTTGATTTTCTATGTGCCTGGCGAGCGGTGCATGCAGCGTCGGATAGAGGTTCTGCACGGAAAGTGTCGGCCAGGGCTCGGTCGGGTCTTTGCGGCTTCTTGCTTGCAAACTGCGGCTGCAGTCATTCAGCGACATCCAGTCCGGTGCTGAAGTAGAGGCTTGGCAGACGAAGCCCTAAACCCTAAACCCTAAACCCTAAAGCGTTGCCCTTGCCGCTGTGGGCGGTCGCCGAGTTGGAGCATGCCATGTGTGATTGCCCGGATGATGATGTCTGGGTGTTGGGGTGTATCCTACCCATGGTTCGGGGTGGTCTCCGATGGAGCGACTTACAGAGATTGAAATTCTGTTCCTTGGTTGTGGATGATGCTTCGTGGCGGGCCTGGACATGGTGACGTAGAACCTCGGTGGATGGCTTTCCCTTTGGCGTGCTTGTGTATGGTGCTGCGTGTCTCAACTCGGGCACGCGGCTTGGCAAGGTGCTGCTCCAAGTACAGAGTTTTCAGCCTGAGCGGGATTTTCTCGTCGCCCGGGCAGCGCAGAGCCAAAAAAAGAGTGCGCTTGTGGCGAGAAGGACGAAAGCCCGAAAGTTCTCCGCAACACGGCTTCAGCCGACTCTGGGAGGGGTCACCTGCAGCACCACCGCTACCAAGACTTGAGCTGGGCTCTAAAGCCTTCTCCTAATGAGTTTCTAAACCCTATACAAACCCTGATAGAACCCTTATAGAACACAAGACTCCTGCATATAAACCCCGCGAAACGCCCGAGAGAACCAGGAACAAAGCCGAATAAAAGCCCTGACAGAACTCCAAAATGACCAAACCTGACCCTAAACCCTGTTGTAGAGCCCTATGAGAACCCTTAAGGATCCTCCCAAAATGCTTCCCGCCAAGGCTCTCGCTTACGAGTCACAGGCACTCGGCCGAGTTCGCCGCTACGGCCAGAATCCTGGGCGAGGAAGGATTTAGGGATTTACGGCTTGACAGTTAGGTGGGGATACCGCTTTTGGTTTCTATCATGGATCCTGTAAAGGAGCTGTTTACATATGGTTTTGGGTGTAGGAGTGAGTCTGTGGAGTTCTGATAACGTTTGGGGTTTCGGGTTTTGTAGGCTTCCAGAAGGCTGTAGTTCAGGCAAGGTCTAGGGGCTGGGTGAACTTCAAGTGTTGAGTTTAGGGTTTAGGGTTTAGGGTCCAAGCTAGGTTTGTTGTGTAAAATCGTCGTGGGATAAAAGTTCAGAACTTGAGGGCCTACAGGCTTTGCATTTTCAGTTCCGGGGCTCAAAATGGGAGTTTCCGAAGAAAGGGGACCCTAATACAATAATGTTGGATCCGGATTAACAAACCCCCTCCCCCCCCCCCCCCCGCTGTCAAGGTTAGCCCGCTTGAACTTGTTCATGGGTTCAAGTTTTTCCCGGCCCCCCCCCGATTATGTGGGGATGGGGTTAATTATTAAGTATAGTAGTAAGTAGATAGAGAGTACTTAGTAAAGTATTGCAGTCGTACAATAGGAGTACAGTAGTATAGTAGTAGTACAGTAGTATAGTAGTAGTACAGTAGTATAGTAGTAGTACAGTAGTATAGTAGTATTACAGTAGTATAGTAGTAGTACAGTAGTACAGTAGTAGTACAGTAGTATAGTAGTATTACAGTAGTATAATAGTAGAACAGTAGTATAGTAGTAGTACAAAGTCTAGTAATAGTAGAAATAGAAGCAGTACAGTAGTATAGTATTATTACAATAGGGGGTTGGGGGTTTGAAGAGGTTCAAGGACTTGAGGGGGTTGAGGGGGTTGAGGGGGTTGGGGGTTCAAATGTGGCCGGCCATGGGGTTTCCTGCTATTCGGGGGGGTGTCGGGGCCTGCAAAGGGGTAGCCTTGGAAAACTTGACAAACCTACTCTTTTTATATACGGTTTAATTAGGGAACCACCTGTTTCTGCCAGCAGAAGATATCACCGAAATCCCAGGGATCCCAAGGCCAGGGATCTCTGACCCTTCCATCTCAAAGCTTCGGGCTTTCTAGGTCAAAGCCAAGGGCCTGCAAATCCCTGGTCCCGGGCCGGACCCTGTTAATCGGGGGGGTTTCCTGCTATTCGGGGGGGGTCGGGGCCTGCAAAGGGGTAGCCTTGGAAAACTTGACAAACCTACTCTTTTTATATACGGTTTAATTAGGGAACCACCTGTTTCTGGCAGCAGAAGATATCACCGAAATCCCAGGGATCCACAGGCCAGGGATCTCTGACCCTTGCATCTCAAAGCTTCGGGCTTTCTAGGTCAAAGCCAAGGGCCTGCAAATCCCTGGTCCCGGGCCGGACCCTGTTAATCGGGGGGGGTTTCCTGCTATTCGGGGGGGGTTCGGGGCCTGCAAAGGGGTAGCCTTGGAAAACTTGACAAACCTACTCTTTTTATATACGGTTTAATTAGGGAACCACCTGTTTCTGGCAGCAGAAGATATCACCGAAATCCCAGGGATCCCAAGGCCAGGGATCTCTGACCCTTCCATCTCAAAGCTTCGGGCTTTCTAGGTCAAAGACCCTGTTAATCGGGGGGGTTTCCTGCTATTCGGGGGGGGTCGGGGCCTGCAAAGGGGTAGCCTTGGAAAACTTGACAAACCTACTCTTTTCATATACGGTTTAATTAGGGAACCACCTGTTTCTGGCAGCAGAAGATATCACCGAAATCCCAGATCCCAAGGCCAGGGATCTCTGACCCTTCCATCCCAAAGCTTCGAGCTTTCTAGGTCAAAGCCAAGGGCCTGCAAATCCCTGGTCCCGGGCCG